>JANUSC010000466.1:0-137998 GCA_025200525.1 Camellia lanceoleosa
TCATAAGTCATCATGTAATGCAATTGGTACCCCATTGATGGCTTCATAACTGCTTCTACCTCTATTTGATCCGCTTATTATACGAGAGACACGCATGATAAACATCCCTCCGAAAAATACTCGCTTCAGGCTCCGTTGTCCTCCTGCTAATGAGAAAACTAACATCACAATGGGCAAGACTATTTTTGATCGACTAAGAACCCACTTAGGGTCACTATCTCGCTGTCACTCACTTTTTTCTAGATGATAGAAGGTTCTTTTTCCCAGCAGAGCAAGAGCAAGAGTCAAGTAAAACAAAGACAATTTTCTAAATCGTAATGTGAGGTATTCCAAGATAAAACCAAGAGCATCATCAAAGTAAAACCGTAGATCCATGTACGAATCCATCCTCATTCTGGGATCCTGTGAATTAAAAGTAGAGTTTTGTGGCTCACTTTGTTAGAATAAATAGTTAGTTTTCATGTTGTACTTTATTTAATTAGCTAATACTAGTTAAATTGTTGTTAATACTAATAGTTAATTTAGTTAAATGAGCTTAGCTAATTTACTCACGGTTGTAATAGTTAGTTAATTAGGTAATTAATTAGAAGAAACTATTTATCGGACCTTCTCATGAGTATGCTTGTAATAATGTGGCTTTCCAATCAATGCTTTTTTCCTTTTATTTATTCACAGATGTTATAATAGAACATCATGTTTATTTAGTATATTCCTATGTTTGCATTCATTTGTCTTATGCATATCAATGTTCTAAGCTCATCATCAATAAGCATTGTCGCTATTACTGAATAATGTTGTTTAAACCAAAGATACTATCGAATTGACCGCACAGATGTACCTTAGTAGCCGAAGCTTATTAGTTACATACGTTATATTAGTCATGTTGGGCATTAGTTAAGAGCATACATGTTTTAACTCTTTGCTTCCTTTGGCTCGCTTTGAGTACTAGGTGACTATTTTGCGTTTTTACATATCGATGTAGTGTGATTTCGTTGCCATGTTCAGTATGCTTATGAGGCCAAGTGCCAATTGATAAAATTACTTGAATGCCTGTGGGATGAAGACTAATTTCTTGAATTGAAATAATTTTAATAATGTACATACGCGATCACTTTTTCAAGTGATAATATTCAAAACACTTTTCAAAAAAACAAACATGAATCAGTAATTAATTTTAAAATTAGTCTATACTTGTATATGTACCACATAGTTACATTTCACTAATCAAAATGAAGAGCATATAATGTAAATAAATTCACATCATGATTAAGAGAGGCGATTCATCATGCAGTGGTGCTAATTCATATTGATTCCCTTTTGTACCTGTTAACCGAGACAATCTGGTGATGACTGGAGATATGGCGCTATACTAGTCATGGGTTTTCTAAATTCCAAAATATTTAGGTGTATGATTTATGTATCTAGCAAAGCAAATTCATTTTGGCATTTTTGATTCAAAAATTCATTTTCCAAAGATTTATCAATTTATACTTTTGTGCTTTTTCTTATTTCACGTTGCATTTAGAGATCGCATTCGTAACCACGAGTCCTGAATCAGAGGGTTAGTCATATTCTAAAGGAGCACTCAAAAGCCTAGCCACACTGTTGCTCTAGCGCACTCATGGATAAGTCAGTATCGATCGCAGTAATTTTACATCTAGAATCATTCTAGAATATTTCTTAAGGAAAACATCAAAGACAAACCGAGAATTTTCAGAACAATCTCGGCGATCTTATATCCGAAAGGAGTATAAAATATTAGCATCATCTATGTCCATTATTATAGTCTAAAATAGAGAGACTTACTAAACCCTGTAAGGTAAGCGAAGTTAAACCCAGAGTAAATTCCCCGGCCCATAATTTAACTAAGGAAAAACTTTTTGGACCATTGATTGTGCTCTCATGGATTCTATCGATTATCGTTACCAATAAGTGCAAAGCCAATCGTAAATCTAAGAAACCACTATTTGAATAATCATGCTTTAGGGTTATAAAAAGATTTATTGGAAATCTAGCAAATTTTTTGCGCCCTATCTTTCTCACTCAATTATTAAAAGCATAAGGTAAATCCTTACTTTGATCTACTTATCCAATTCTCCAATAAGAAGTTAGGTCATAATATCCACAAATTAAAAGTTCAACTCATATCGATCATAGCCTAAGTCGAAGTAACCTTCCTCAGTGAGGAAGTCTTCATGGTCTATACCTTCCTCAATGGTGCGTAATTTTTCTAAAGGTATCTAGCAAGCCTTATAACTCAAAAAAGACTATCCAAATCAAGTAAGATAACTTTAGAACAACAATACGTCAATATAATGAAAAAAAGTCAACTAAATCTTTTAGTTAATTTCAAAGACTTTGTCTTAAACCTGTGCAAATATTGATCCAATTTTCTAAAAAGTATAGGACTAGAGATTTTTAGCATTATCCTAGGTTTTTATCATTTTATGAGCAATCATGAATGTTTCTTCTCAATCACCCAAAGGATGACGGAAAGTTTCTTCAGCATTCACTACCATGCAACTAAGAATGTAGAGTATTCTTTCTAATGGAATATCCAATAGTAAGCACATCGCCTAATTCTGCCCCTAGGATATTGGAAAATTCTTTCCATTCTCAACTAGGCTACATAAAGCGCTATACTTAGAATTCTCTATCTTATAGAGTTCCAAAACTCTATTCACGCCACCTTTACTAAGAAAACTTCGCGTATGTGACTTAGTTACACTTCCATAAAGTTGTTTATCTATAAGCACATGACCCTGGAGAGGGTTTACATGAGAGTGTTATTACATGTCACAAATAACCCCATTTTCCCTCATTTCTAGTAGAATGGTTCTCAGGATGTGCCGTGAATCCGAGATTACTGGTGCCAACTTTCAAAGTTCACAAACAATCAAAAGTATAATATATGGGGCTTACATGTGCGGAAGCAATATATATAGATCTAAGTAGTCCATAAGAGTTAAAAGCCAGTATAGATCAAATGAAATGACATACATCTTTACATAGCTTAAGCCAACTTAAATACAAATACAATAAAATACATATTACATCTTGATAAAGGATTTCGCCGTTTACATGTTCAAAAATACATAAACTTCAAGATTGCCGTATATAACATGCATTCTAAAACATCTCGCAAAACACATTGTTTATCTCGTAAGGCCACCGCTTTCTAGCTTGTTATTACTACATATATATATATGAGAGGTGTGGCTGATATTCAAAGTGAATTGCAGCAAGATAAGTATGTGCAGGTAAATGAATGATTCCCGAGGTCCTTGTCAAAACAATACATATATCATAACTTGTAACAAAATGAAAGCATGGGATGAATCAAGTTCATCAATCAAATAGTTGGTCTTCTTAAATCTCCTTGGGATGTTTAATAACATCTACATAATACATGGGGTGATGACATTCTTGACAAAACAAACCTACCTCCGCCATAGACCGTCTTGGTGGCAAAACAAGTGGTGTGCTTTTGCTATTATAGTCCCCCGCACTAAGGACTTTCAAGAGTTGCGCCACAAGTGCTATTAGTCCCCAGTTATACGCACGATTCAGACTTTCAAGAGCTAAGTGCTACAAGTGCTTATAGGCCCCTAGCATGTACGTAACTTTCAAGAGTTGTGCTACATAGGCGCTTATAGTCCCCTTAGCACGTATGGACTTTCAAGAGTTGTCATCAAAACCCAAGCTAATACTTGATATTAATAAAATAGTGGTAACTGTCATTCATGCTAACAATACTTTTTTCAAAACAAGCAAAGTGAAGCTTTTAACAAAACGTTATAACATAGCTTTTATTAAAAAATATCACTCACATAGTTCGGACGCCGGATCAAGCGCAAAGGCCCAAGTCCTACAAACACGATGGCAAAGGCCTATTGAATGCACTCAAAAAACAAGCTTCACATGAATGCAAATGATCTAGTGAAAAACATTACTGAAAAAATATCTAGGGAAAACATGCCGGTAAACATCTAGGGAAAACATGTTGAAAACATCTAGGGAAAACACGCATGCCGTAAACATCTAGGGAAAAACATGCTTCTGGGTACCAACCAAAGTGTTCCGGGAATGAATGCACGTAAGATGATCTAGGCTACAATGGTCTTCCACCTAGCTGGTGAACTCAGGGGGAGGTCCAAAGCCGAGGTCCCAATAACCTCTTGGCCGAGTAAGTGTGGGTTACCTCAGGCTTGGGCAGCAAAATGCCGAGGTGTTACAATATGTGCCGATTGCAGGTATTACATGGTCGCCCAGATGATGGAAACATCTCGCCTAGATGATGCAAAGCGGTTAGCCTAGGTGTGCATGCAAGATAGACTAAGGTGCAAGTGATCATGCAAGGTAGGCTAAGGTGAGATACGATACTTGGCCTAGTCATGTGTGATCTAGGTAAGAGTGGTCTCGTGTGATCATAATTTAGGGAAATGAAGTCCTGAAATTTAGGTTTCCTCCTTTGAAGAACATGAAGAACATGAATGCGTAAAATTATAACTTCTTTATTCAAACTGGAGATTTAGATGGTAGTTCAAAACATGGACCTGGGTACCCATACTTAAAGATCATATGAAAAAAACAAACACGAAAACATGTATCTTGGATACAAACTTCGATCAAAACATGGTTTTTCAAGAACACATGAATATCCATTTTCTCTTTCTAAAACCGAACTTCAAAGTAATGCATGGTTCATGAAACATACCGGGGATCATGCAATGCGACAGATCAACTATAAAGAATAATAATAAGAGTAGATCACTTAATCTAACTCTTAAAACACTCCGGATTACTTAACGGCCTCGACCTCTAGGGATCAAGCTTGGAAATCTACTCCTCTCAAGAACCTCCTCCTCTTCTGGAGCTTCTCTACCCAGAACAAAGATATAGAAATGATAGGTTTTTTTCTCTAACGGCCGATTAACTCTCTGGGGACACGCGGCACTACCGGATTGGTTCTCTCTCAAAAGGTGATTGAAAGACAAGACATGTGTAAGACAAAGTATATATATAACAAGCCAGATGACATGGGCAATCTCTAAGCCAAGAAAATGATCTCAAGGCTTAGGACATAGGTTTTTGCAAGTAAGCAGCCTTAATGATCTCGTAGTAGGAAGGATATTCACTTGGCTAGCTGTACACACCTCCGCCCCAGATGTGCCACACTGTCTAGGTCATCATTCCAAATCCCTAACAAGATCACTACATGCAAGGATCAAAGATCTAGGATGCCTAGATGATAACATCTCGGCCTAGATGATGCACATCTCGCCCAGATGATGACATCTCGCCCAATATGCCTAGGGTGATGGGCGAGGTCAACCAAAGTGGTTCTAGCGATGGTCCTAGCGTGTAAGAGGTTCAAAGGTGTGACCTAGGGCTTGGAGATAAACCCAGGCTTAACATGACCTAGGCTTCATGTACTTAATTCTAGGCTTAACATGACCTAGGCTTGACATAGCAGTGGAAGGAACAATGGCATGCAAAACAACACTTAAGCAAAAATAAAGATAAGATCTCATAAAATGCAACCACTAAACAAAGACAAAGTTATGTAAATGCACATGAACATGACTAAGACATGAATATGGGTTGTTACATCCTTCCCTTTAAAGAAGTTTGGTCCTCCAAACTTAGCTTACCTTGTCCTCAAATAATTACGCCGGGTTCTCATCTCTTCTTATCTTTTCTAGCCTTTACCTTGGGATAATCCTTAATACAATGACCCATCTCACTGCATTCAAAACATGCTCCAGACACCCGATGACAGACTCCAAAATGTCGCCTCCTGCAACTTGTACATGTCGGCTTAGTGCCACCTTCCAAATTCGCTGTTGTTGGAACCGCCCACACTTGTCTTCTTTTTCGACATCACATGGGTCTAGGCGATCACAGGTCTGCTCTTTTTTCCGCTTCTCCCCAAACTCGACTCTTGTTCAAGTTGGTTTTTGCTAGATGGCCCTCGTTTAGTACTCGGCAAGATAATGCCGTCGGCATGTTGAGCAATGTGCCATCTCCATACAAAGCTGGCTGCGGAGGCACTTGTGGTATTGGAGGAGACAGAGGTGGAACTGCATGTTGGCTATTGGTCTGCTGAGCGTGGGTAGATGTACTACCAATGTTCTGCTGTCTTGCTTGGCTTAACTCATGGACCAAACCTTCACCGCATTTTTCTAATCATTTACTCTCCTCGAGATGATCTCGGCCAACTAGAGGTTTACCCCTCCTCATGATGCTAGGAGGTATGCAAAATGTGACTTTTTAAACAAAATGAATAAATAGACATGCATGCAAGTAATAAATGATCATGCCAAGATGATGCACAGCTTGTCAAGTAGCAAGCAAAGATGGACGCATCCTAACATCATTCTAAGGGACATCCTATGCTCTTTAGACTAAAGTGTGTGAATAACGCGAGGTTTTATAAATTCTAACGGCAGTGCTCGATACCATTCGTCATGACCCCATTCAAATTTCTAGTAGAATGGTGTTTGATGGCCAAGAACTGAGATTACCGGCCAACTTTCAAAGTTCACAAACAATCACAGTATAATATATGGGGCTTACATGTACGGAAGCAATATATATAGATCTAAGGAGTCCATTAGAGCAAGGTATAGATCAAATGAAATGACATACATCTTTACATAGCTTTACAACTTGAATACAAATATAATAAAATACATATTACATCTTGATAAAAAGGATTCTCAAGCGACATGTTCAAAATACATAAGCTTCAAGATTGCCGCCGGCTAGACATAACATGCATTCCAAAACATCTAAGCAAAAAATGACACATCTAGAAACGTCACGCCTTCTAGCTTATTGTTACCTAAGCATATATATATAAGGAGAGGGTGAGCTTTGGATATTCAAAGTGAATGGTATAAGTAATAAAGGGTAAATGAATGATTCACAGCAGGTCCTACATCAACAAACAATACATATATCATAACTTGTACAAAATAAAGTATGGATGAATCCAAGTTCATCAATCAAATCTTGGTCTTTTCAAATCTCCTTGGGATGTTTAATAACATCTATATAATACATGGGGGTGATGACATTCTTGACAAAACAAACCCACCCGCCTCATGCGATTGCTTCCAGTGGCAAAACAAGGTGCAGCTTGCAGATTATAGTCCTGGCACTAAGGACTTTCAAGAGTTGCATACAAGTGCTTATAGTCCCCTTTAGCTGCGTCGCGGTGACTTTCAAGAGTTGTGCTACAAGTGCTTATAGTCCACTTACAATGCACGTCTGTTGGACTTCTTCAAGAGTTGTGCTACAAGTGCTTATAAGAACCCCTCAGAATGCATTTTGGGACTTTTCAAGAGTTGTCATCAAAACCAAAGCATAATACTTGATACACAAAATAGGGCAATCATTCATGCTTAACAATACTTTTCAAAACAAGCAAAGCGAAGCTTTAACAAAACGTTATAACATAGCTTTATTAAAATACCACCTCACATAGTTCTCTGGACGCTGGATCAAGGCAAGGTCCAAGTCCTACAAACACATGGCAAAAGCCTATTGAATGCACTCTTAAAAAAAAAACAAGCTTGTACATGAATGCAAATGATCTAGTGTGAAAACATTCAAAGAGTAAACATCTAGGGAAAACATGCCGGTAAACATCTAGGGAAAACATTCTGTAAAACATCTAAGGAAAACATCTGTCCGGTACCAACCAAAGGTCTTGGAATGGATGCATCAGGATGATCTAGGCTACAATGACCTAGTCAGGAACTCAAGAGGTCTTGGTCGAGGTCCCACCTCTTGGCCGAGGTGTGTGGTTACCTAGTTTTGCTTGGTGTGCCTTTTCAATGTACACCGGTGTTACAATATACCTATAAGGGTAAGTACCATGGTCGCAGCCCAGATGGTGAACATCTCGCCTAGGTGATTTAAATGGTTAGCCTAGGTGTGCATGCAAGATAGACTAAGGTGCAAGTGATCATGCAAGGTAGGCCAAGGTGAGATACGACAGTGCTTTCTGGCCTAGGTGTGTGATCTAGGCAAGAGTGGTCTCTCTGAGTGATCACGCATAAGGGAAATGAAGTCTAGAAATGCGGGTTTCCTCCTTGAAAAACATGAAAAACATGAGCATGAAGAACATGAATGCTAAAATCATAACTTCTTTATTCAAAATACGAGATTTCATGAGATGAGTTCCTCGAAAAACATATGACTCGGGTACCCATACTTGAAGATCATATGAAAACAAACACGAAAACATGCATCTTGATACAAACTTTGGGATCAAAACATGGTGGTTTTCTTCAAGAACACATGAATATCCCTTTTCTCTATAAAACTGAACTTAAAAGCAATGCATGGTTCATGAAACATGCCAAATCATGCAATGCAATTAGATCAACATAAAGAATAACAAGAGGTACTGCTGAATCTAACCTTAAAACACGGATCTAACGGTTTTCATCTGGGATCTCTAGGGATCAAGCTTGAGAAATCTACTCCTCTCTCAAGAACTCCTCTTCCCTCTTCCACCTAGAGCTTTCTCTACTCCCTAGAAATCAAAGATATAGAAATGATAGGGTTTTCTCTCTCTTAACTGGCTAATTTTGAGAACTCTGGCTTCAATGGGACACAGTGGCACTACCAGATTGGTTCTCCTCAAAAGGTGATTGAAAGACAAGACATGTGTAAGACAAAGTGTATACAACAAGCTAGATGACATGGGCACTTTCGGCAAGGTAATGATCTCGGCTTACGAGACATAGTTTTAGTGCAAGGCCTTAATGATCTCGGTAGTAAGGATAACACTTGGCCAAGTCAGGCTGTTAACACCTGCGACCTAGATGTGCCACACCCGGTTCTAGGTCATTCGGGTCCACCTTTTAACAAGATCACTACATGCAAGGATCAAAGATTCTAGGATGCCTAGGATGATAACATCTCAGAAACTAGATGAGTGCACATCTCGAAGCCTAGATGATGACATCTCGCCAATATGCCTAGGTGATGGTGGAGGTCAACCAAAGTGGTTCTAGGATGGTCCTAGGTGTAAGAGGTTCAAAGGTGACCTAGGTTTGAGATGACCTGAGGCTTAACATGACCTAGGCTTGGCATGACCTAGGCTTAACTTGTGACCTAGTTCTTAACATAAGCGGTGAAGGAACAAAGCATGCAAGCAACACTTAAGCAAAACAAGACAAGATTCATGAATGCAAACTTAACAAGACAAAGTTATGTAAATGCACATGAACATGACTAAGACATGGAATATGGGTTATTTACAATACAATAATGTGCCACATGACCCTAAACGCGTTTACAAAGGCAACTATGTCACATAATGCACCATAGAATCCTCTAGGTTTTTAACTTCGCGAACCTTATGAGAGAAGTAAAATAAAGATAAAGTCGCTTGATGATTTAGCAGCATTGCCCACAAATGGTTTCTTCGCTAACCCATTACTTAAATGGAGAGTGTAAAATCTCGATATGGAGGGCACTTAGTTAGGGATATAAGCTGACAAACTAAAGTGCAATTCCAATTGGAAACATTTTATGCCATCATCCACCTAACATAAACAATACTTAATTTTTTATCTTTACTACCTCCCATTATGTTCCACAGAGTACTAGGAATAATCAATTTCTACATCCATTTCTTCACAGAGCTTTTCTAAAACAACTCAAATAGATATACTCGCCACCTTGGTCAAAAGAACTAAACGCATTTGTACGCGAGAGCTCTTATCTAATTGATCTCACCTTATATAGCAATGTCAAAATCATCTCAAAACTTTTTGACTTATGGGAGATCAGAATAGCCTTGACTAAGATGCGTGATCATAATCCATAAATGTGTCGTAGATTGGAGCTAGCTATCATACCCCTTACACATATCTAGTCACAAATATCATAGTGGACTAAATGCGCACAATGCACGGATGCCCTTCTCATGACTGACTTTCCTACTTACTTGTAGCGCAATCCATTACGATCAAAGTTACACATTCACATGAGAGCAGTGGATACTCATTAAAAGCGAATGGCCCGAGAGGGCCTACTCAAACCATCCATGTCATCTTCTTATTAATGGATTAAGTATAATAAGCCACCCGGTTCATGACCAATGTCATAAACTAATTCCAATCATCCTAATGTGTGCCAGGTTCTCGAAGACAAGTTAGCCAAAAGGTTTAGCTCCAAGGCTGCTTAGTAATGACTCACTTAACTAATCTCATGTTCCTTTCTAGATCATAAAAAGTTATTGTCATGGAGATATCCAAGTGCGCCCTTTAAGTCACAAATTTAACTAGTAAGTACTAATCCCCTACACCTTAAGTCAATTTTATTCTCCATACACTTCATCGATCTAGTTGAAACATGAAGGACACCCCTTCTTCTTACCCATCTCTGCTTTTCTCGCTTTCGCGAAGTTAGTTAGCAATTAATTTCTACTATTATAAAGATGATGTGGAGATATCAAGTCGCCTAAGTCACAAATTTAACTAGTAAATGCTAATTCTCACTAATTCTATTCAAGTCAATTTTGATTTCATATACTTCAACGCATCTAGTTGGAACATGATCATACTCTTTCTTTCTTATCTTCTATTTCTCGTTTCATAGCTAGTTACAATTGAATTCTACTTATCCCACAAGAAGGAGAGAATAAGTTAGTCAATCTACATGGTACCATGACAACTTAAAGCGCAAATTGGGCTAAAGAGTCCTAATTCAACACAATGCTCTCACGAGCAATCTGGTCAAATTCTTAGAGTCATAAACAACCTTTATAGAAGCCTTGACCTTTTCTATTACTATCGCTGTAACTTTTGTGCTTAGTGGTAAATGTTATTCAAAAAATGTTAGCCTAGCTAAGGAATTTGGGTACAAAAAAGCACCTCATGTCTCACACCTCCAGTGCGGAAACAAGTGGCACCAAATCTCAGGACAAGTTAGGCAGCCGCTAATAGATTTTGCAACTTCACCAAAGGTATAATCTTTTCATTTAGTGTTAATAGATTTTGCAACTTCCAAGCATTAATCTTTAACTTCAAGTGATCTTCAACCCAGACTATTATAGTGCGTGCAAAATTTTGCTTATCCACTCCCCGCATCCAGTTGGGTAAAGAGCAAAACCTTGCTGCTTATACTTTGACTTACTTTCATCTTACACTAATGTCAACTAACTTATTTAAGCTCACATTGACTTGATGGCGTGGCTCTTGAATGTTGCTTCATCCAATGATGCAACATTGTTACAAGTCCAGATACAAAAGTCAATCTTTTCATGCGGCTCAATAGTCAAGATCATATCAGATCTATTGAGGAACTTCTCATTTCAAAAACTCCAAACTGCTTAAATCAAAACTGGCTTAGCATGCCGCTAACCATAAGTAGCACACATAGTTTTATTGCGCTAAAAACGCAACAAAATCACTGCACTTTGAGTCGCCTATGTTTCCTTACTTTTAGCTCGATTAAGGTATCCTCACCTAAAGTCTCTACCATACTTTTTGCTCATCTAAAGGAATAGGATTATATTGTTCACATTTGAACATCTCTTGCACTAAGTCTTAAGTCTAACCAAATTAACTTCCATAAGTTAAGTCAATTTAGAGAGAGAGAGAATACACATTGAGATTAATTTGATTAGCATATTATAATTTCTATCAAAAATTCTAAATTAAATAGTGACAATATTACACAAGTGCCTGAAGATCAAAATCATTTGCTATACTCATAATCATCTCTTTGGCATACATAAAGGTGACGAATTATCCAAAATTTAATTTAATTCATGAGAAAATATTAGTTTTTTGGGTGTAATCTACAAAAGATTTCTTTCAACCTGAATAACCTCCGTACCGATTATGGAAATGTCTAAAGCATGATAAAATTTCTAATTCCATACAATAGCATCTATGTCGCATTCACAGAAATCAACTCATGCTATGCTACATTTTAATAATGGAATTTAAATAAAAAAATAATTAATCAAAGCTATTCTAATCCCCACAACATATTAGAAACTCTAGGAAAAAACAACAATATCTTTGTTGATTATGCCATAATAGAAATATATCATACGGAAATTTTACGGTATTTTAAATAATTAATAAATATACATAAAATCATAAATAAATATTCTAGAATTTGGTAAAATGTAAACAATCATTCTCAGTAAATAGTAAACCATTCACAGTGGTCTCAAGAAAATTTCAACCTTTAAACTTAGTCATGCGCTTTTGGACGCTAGAAGTATTTTAAAGCGTAAATAATGAATTATGCTATCTTAGAAAAACCTATTTTTATTTTCATAAGAATTTTGAAAATTTTACATTAGATAAAAAAATGTAATTCTTAGTCTAACAATACCAACCTTACGCTTAAAATGAAAGTTATAAACTTAATTACTTATGATCATTTAAAAGCAAATTACGGATTTAAAAAAAACAAACAAATGTGAGCCTTAAGCATCTAGGTTCCAGGCATGAAAAGCGTACGACTAACATTTCGGCTCTTAAGATTGCGTAATATGTACTAGCAGGAATGACGTCACAGCGTGGCAGGTACTGATGGCATCGCCGATGCTTAGCATACAACTAAGCGTCATAACTGAAAAAGACCGGTGGGATGCGTGGTAAGGCTCAAGTAACAGCAAAGTATTTGGCCCGGCGCATTTCAGTTGGCGTCAAGACAAAATTTCATGTATGGCACATTATACGAGATAGTTTTCTAGTCAATTTACAGGTACTACCAGACTCCATTTTCAAAAATAAAATAATGGTGGTCTCAAAAATAACTTATTTAACAACACCTGAATAATAGAGTGCATCACATACACTCTCTCTAATAAGAGTGGAAGTGCAAAAACCTATAGACTTCATCGCCTAATATCTTCAGCTAAGCCACTAAAAATTCAAAAGCGAACCCAAATTAAGGTTTGATGTTTCTCATCAACTATAAGTCCAAATCTAACAAATAATAAATGGTTTTGAAGGGTCTGGAAAACAAGAGTTCTAAATATGTAAAGATTTGAAAACTAAAATTAAAATATATAAAACGAGATTATGCAAACAAAGTTTGAGAATTTCAAAATGGGTCTCTATTTTTCTTGAAATCTAGCAGTTGGATTTTCATGAAACTTTACTTGGAGATATATTCTATATGAAATGTAGTACAACATATGTGTAAATTTCGGAGTTGATCTAAAAAGAAATTTGAAAAATATTAATTTTCCTCATGCATATACTATGTATATATATATAAAATAATTATATACATATTTTGAAATGCAAAAATGATACATAGAAAATAACCCATATATTCTCACGATAATTCAATATGAGATACAAATATAATACTTCTTGCACTGCTTAGTGAAAAGCGTATTCAAATCATACCTTATGTGATAGAATCAAAACAAAGAACCTTGTCGGATAATCATCACGTGCTTTACTAACCACAAACTAAGAACACTTAGTAATGAAGTGATACCACAGTATGAGTATCACCCACTCTAGTCACAAAAATGCAAAGGCTTGATCAAGGGTTATTCTACAATGGAGAGTTAGAGAAGAGTATTAAACAATGTTATGGAGTTTTTTTCCTCATACGAAGATCCAGATGTATATAATCAAATATATATACATAACCATCTATCCATAGCTTCTATGGATAGAATAGATGTCAGATAGATAGTAGAGTTATCTAACAAATAGAATAATGGGGAAATCAAATTCAAAGGTAATGTGAATGGGCCATGGGTCATACTACATGGGTAGCCATCCAAGGTCCAATATCTGCCCAATTTCCAACAATCGTATACTTTACAATTTCAAGTTTGGAGGGTTCACCAAATAGTTTAGAATTGGGGTTCAAACTATCAATTTTAACCGGACGCTTTTATCTTTTGTCATGCGAGACCTACCGTTGCTTCTCTGCAAAAATTGGAACTTCATTTCCACCAAATTGAGTTCTAATTAACCCAATCATAGAAGAGCAGGACCATCAACATTCTCAAGTAGATGCTGAATTCACCTCGTAAACCAAGCTAGAACTAGGTAATCCCCTAACCACCAAGAGCACTCTCCAACACATCCAAACAAAGCGAAAGTAATTCTGCGGCTTAGCAACCGTCGGTTCGCTTCACCTCAATTTTACCATTTCCACCAAAGCAGGATCTTGAACCTCCACCTCGCAGTCACACGCCAGCTAGATTGTGTTCTGCGGTCCACGATAGATCTACCACCACAACACCACCTCTAGCTTGCCACTGCTCTTCATAGCAGAGCTCTAAGAATGTAAGAAGTGACAAACAATGGAAAAACTATGACCACTAGATAAACATATAATGATCTACATGTTTTCAATTTCTGCGTTGCATTAGAGTTTTGTACACCTTTTATTTAATTGATTTTTACAAAAAATAAATACAAGAAGTTATCTCTGAAATATTTAATACAAGTAGAAGAGGAAAACGAAGCAAAAGGTTATATCTCTATGAGTCTGCGGAAACATTTTTAGATGAAATCTGGTGTATGTGAGATTTTTTTTTTTTTTTAAAGAGATGTGTATAGAAAGAATTACGATATAATATTATGGGTGTGTTTTGATATATCTATTATAGTAATTTTGTTTTAGGACACAATTGTCATTCAAAATAAAATTTCATTAAATGTGTGTATAGAGATGAGTAAGTGTGTGAAAATAAATTTCCCACACACATCAACTTCAAGTATAAAGTTTTGGATGTCACAAAACCCTTGCTAGTATGACTCTTGAAAAATAGGAAACCA
The DNA here is from genome assembly GCA_025200525.1 of Camellia lanceoleosa. Classification (NCBI taxonomy): domain Eukaryota; kingdom Viridiplantae; phylum Streptophyta; class Magnoliopsida; order Ericales; family Theaceae; genus Camellia; species Camellia lanceoleosa. The sequence goes on from JANUSC010000466.1 coordinate 14,799, forward strand.
ACTTTAAAGATAATAATCACCAGCTTATGACCCCTTAGGTATTCAGAGGACATAGTCTGTTTAGGGTTTTTTTTTATTTTATTTTTGAGAAAACACATAAAATTTATTTGGCAGAAACTCTTTTTAATTTTTTTTTAAATTCTAAAAATAACACATTTTCAAAAAACACGAAAAAGAATTATTTTTAAGTTTTCAAATATTGTTTTTGGCTCAAAATAAAAACAACATGAAAATGAAGTGTTTCTGACCTTTTTTATTGATTTTTGTTTCTAAAAATACAAAAATGAAAATAACATACAACTTAATAGGTTCTTAAACTTGATGCACCGTAATTAAACCTCTAAAATGTTCAAAAAAAGAGAAGCATCCAACTGAAACTAAAAAAAAAATTTGCAAAATTGTACCTTTTTTTTTTTTCTAAATTTCTTCACTCATCGGACATTCTAAACACAGCTTAGAACTGACATTTTAGAGAAGGTACTTTTTTGAGCAAAGAGTAAAAGGTGATAGTTAAGAAAACTTTTGGGTTTATTGGACATTTCAACAGAATTGAGCCATCTATTACAAAAGCTTGTGCTATACGCAAACATTCTTTTTGCCAGGAAACAAATGGTTATCTATTAAACAGGAAAATCCTATAGACTCTCACTTTTGTAAGAATGAATAAATAGGGTAAGCAACCTATTGCCAACCTTCCTAAATAGTCTTTCTCCATGAATCAAAAACATGGGTGCCCATAATCATCAACCATTCCTCCTCTCCTGAGCTCTCATACAATATTGTCAATTTCTGCTTCTTTGATCTCTTACCACCTCAGCCACTCAAGAACTTCCCCACAATGTCTCTAACATCAACCTACTATTTTTTCATATAAAGGCACTTCTCTGAAATGCATATATATAGATTTTATTTATCTTTTATTTTTGGGTCTTGGTCTACAATATTTATATATATATTTGTTTTGGGTGTCCACATATTGGGCTTGGTCCAATGCAAACAAAAATAGTGAAATTTCATATTAAAGTCCTGATCTATACTTAGCATTGTTGTTCATCATTCCAAGAGGCCCATGTCTGGCTGACCGCAATATCTCCCATACCGTAAATGCAATTCAAAAGGCCCTTCCATAAATTAAAGATACATCTGCCCTTAAATCACTTACAATATTCATACAATAATATTACACAACACTGTAGGATTCATCATAGCAGAAACTAGTAAATTTGATTATATAAATATTATCTATTATGAGGTTTGTCAAGAAATAGTAGAAGAGAATAATAAATTATCATATACCCAAATAATACAAAACATTGTAGAAACAAAAAGAACTTGGAATCTTTCAAATTAGTGCATATCCTTATTTGAGTAGGAAAGAGTAATTAATTTAGTAATCCACATTTTGAGTTGGCTTGGATAATTCGAGACAGTTCAAGCATTGTTAGGACTTATTGAATAGAATATTCATATAAAAAATCAAAAAGATTGGACATCCAATAGCTATATATGTTTTGAATCATATTTCTCTTTAAAAAATGAATGACAAATACTAATTTTAAGAATATGTAATTCATCTATATTGTAATACAAATATGATTCAAATATATAATTCATCGATATCCAAACATCTTTAATTTTTTGTATAAATATTCTACTCAATGAATTTAAAAATGAATAATTTGAAATTATCGAAATCAATTCCAAAATAAGCTCATCAAGCCCAAATTGTTCATTGACATAATTCAAAGTCTATGAACTTTACTGTTTAGAAGTATTAATTATTTCATCATCTTGATATAAAATGGACAATGATTTAAACTTAAAATTTAAATTGAATTAGGTAAATACTTATTTAGTAGATCATTACATTTTGTCTCTTATGCTCATTTTGATTCCCTATACTTTCAATTGGTACAATGAGTTTAGCTATTAATTTTAAATTTTGTGTCTATTTGGTCCAGATTAATAGTATACATCCTTAGTGTTTTTTGGTATCAAAATAATCACTAAATTGGTTGAGATTAATTCAATGAAAGGTTAAGTAAGAGATTTATAATTTTACTCTAAAATGCCACTTATATGCATATTTTTTACTAAAAAAAAAAAATCTTAAGAATTATGGTGAATTGGATTAAATTGAAATAAAACCATAAATTCAAGGGGCCAAAATCAAATGGGTTAAATTTATAAGAACCAAAATGGTATTTTGGAACACAATCAAAATATAGAAGCTACTCATGTGCAATTTTCTTTTTAAACTAATATATGCCATTCATTTTTGAAAAAAATAATAATAATCGCTATTACCACAAGGCTTTTACAAAATTTTGTTTTTGTTGTTTAGCACATTTGTACCTGCAGAAACTACGGTTTTGTTTATCTTTGATTAGAAAATGCTCTAGAAGGTTTGTGGACATGATACATTTTATATAATGAGTTTAAAGTCCTTAGTGAACCGATATGAGATAGGAATTTTTTACTCTTTATATAAATGTAATTTTGTTCTTGTATCTAATGATATAAACATGATTGAATAGTCGTTGATAACCCTAATCTTAAATTACGAAATAGACTATAAATAGATATAAAGGATAGTAATACGGATGGAGAGCATTCCCTTGTTGGTTGATTTGAAGACCATCAATTTATTTATATGTCTATATGTGCACATATCAACTCTACATCGTGGAAGAAGTACTGAATTATTATGGGCATTTTGACAAGTTTTAGACCTAGCTTTTTCTCTGGCCTATCCTATGCTAATAATCTTGATTTAATTTGTGGTTTAACATAACAACAATACGTAATGCTTAATGTGTGATCCATAAATAATATGAATTTGGCAAAATCACAGAATTTGAAAGGATGACAGTGATTGAAGCAGGTAAAACTTATCAACTTTTCTTTTTCTTCTTCTTCTTTATTATTTATATATTTATTTTTGTATCCTTCGATGGATTGATCTAGCTGTAATTACTATCTCCTCAGCCGAAATCAAGTCACTATCTGGAAATTAATGTTAAGAACCTAAGTTATTTCCAAACTTTGATGATGGGATATCTCACCCTAGAAATGAATTGACAAGTATAATTTTGATGACATTGCAACGTTTAATTTAAATGATTATTCAATTTCATGTTTGAAACAATGTTTTTTATATATTAACTCAACTATTGTAAAACCTATGCTATGGACGGTTTTAAACCATGATTTAAAATTAATTATAAATAATTTAAAAATAAATAAATGGGTAAGATTAAGTAAGTTTATTATTAAGGAAAATTTACCCATAAGTCCTAGTTTTTTAAACGTTGAACCATTTAGTCTTAAAAGTTTCTTATGCTCCATTTAGTCTCATTTTACATCGATGATGACAATGATGTAAATGATCTAATGTTTCATTTTATAATTTCAAAATTTATCAAATCGGCTTAACATTAGATGTTTTTCATCCTATGTTTTCAAACATTATTGAAATTTGATAAATATTAGATGTTTGAAATCTAATGTTTGTAACTTGACTTTGATGTTATTAACATTGTATCTGATGTTATTAACATTGTAATGGGACCTTTGGTCTATAAAAACTTTAGGACTAAAACAAGATATAAGTTATTAATTTGGGATTTATTGGTACATCCCCTTTTACTAATTATTTAAGCTTTTGTTAGTATTTTGTTCTATAATAAAATACATGTATCATAATTCAATTGGTAAAATTAAAAACAGATAAATTTGCATAAATTACAAAAATTACTTTTTGTTGAGCATAATTATATTATGTCCATAAAATTTTTATAATTATAATTTGTCACATCAAAATTTGTTAGATGATATCACAATACTATTTTTTGTTTTTCATGTCTCTAGTTCTCTCTTCCATATGTTCTCTATTTTTCTTTATTTTTATATGTTATTAAAAAAATTTAATTTTTATATATAGTTTTGATTGTTGTGGTGGATTTTAGTTATAGAAATAACTTCTTGTGATGATAATAATGAGCTTTCATCGCTAAAAATATGTTTGGATTTTTAAGGGGTCAACGCAATGTGGCCTTAAAAACGAAATAAAGTGGAAAGATTTAAATTTTATATTTATTTCAATAATTAAATTAAAAATATTACTTGAATTACTATGTTCCATGTTATGGTTTAGAAAATAACTAATTGATATGGTAAGATAAATTTTACGGGTGCAACTTCGTGTGAATTCATGGGTTGAGAAGTTGTCTAAGCTCAGTCCAAATTGTGCTGAGACCTGCCTAGGTTCAAATTGTAATTCGAGGTTGCCCACCCAAGCTTGACCCGAGTAAAACCCAAATTGCCCGAGTTTCCTAAATTAACCGAATTGCACATAAATTTATTTATTTTTTTTTTTAGCTAAATTATTAATTTGTTAAAATTAGATTTTATTTATATATTTTTAGAAAAAAATTAATAACATGAAAATAAATAATTTATATAATATAAGATAGATGTCGTTATAGCAGTTTTACAATTTATGAGTGACAATAAAAAAAAAATAAGATTTTGTATTGTGTTACTATGTATATGAAATATATTAAGTGTGATTTAACAATCTAAATTATTTTAATATCATTTAATGACTAATAATTTATACGTATATTAAATATATATATATATATATATATAATTCGGAGTTTCGGATTACTCGGGTTGTGTGATATCTTTACCCAAACCTGTCCAAATTCAATTCAGGCTTTTGAACTTTTGTCCAAACTTGCACCGAACTCAAAAATAACTTACCCAAGCCCTAAAAAAAAGTCAGGCTGAGCTCAGGTTGTTCAGGTTGAGCCCGCCTAAGTTGCATCCCTAATAAATTTAAGTTGACCATAAAGTGTAAGATTGTTTTTAAAATTTATAAAATTCTATAGGATTATCGAAGTGCCATAACCCATGTTAGGATTAAGTCAACCAATACAAATTGAAGAGTTACTTGACCAACTTTTTTTATGTAAATATATTTTAAATTGGTAAATATGCATCTTTAATGTTTTTTTCATAATGAAAATAACAAATATGTACATATTTATGCACATTTATTAAAAAAATTTAAACTTGGGTAAAATTTTATTTATTAATATTCAAATTTATTAAATTAATATTCAGATATATTTCGGGTCGATTTTTATACCATTACTATCTTAAATCCAGTTATTGGAGAATTGTTACATGGTCAATTCATCAGTTACTAACCTACTAATTTATTTATTTGTATTAAATGGTTACATAAATATATATAATCAAAATAAGAAATATGTATATAATTTTTTTGCATATTTATTAACATTTTAAGATTTTAATTATGAAATTTATATATTGAATCTTAAAATGTATCAATGTCTATTCTATTAATATTAAAGTATATTTACGTTTGAAAACATTACCCAATATTACGCTGGACATGTGCTATGTTTTTGGCCTAAAACTTAAAAGAAGTGATGTGTTAATTATTAATTTAAAATTTTAATTTCTAATTTCATATTTTCTTAATAGGATTAGGACATGTATACTTGAATTTTATAACAATTTATAAATTATTAATAAAATTTTATTTTGATTTTTTTCTTCTAAATTTTGAATTAGTTGCAAGGTTAAGTATGGTTAAATTTTTCTTTTGAAATTCTATTTACATTTTTAGATATGACTAGATAGGCTAATCGTTTTTATGCCACACGAGTTTCATGCTACATTTATATTTTATTTTTTAAAAATACAAATATGTTCAAATTTTATAAGGATAAAATTACATTTGAAATATTATTTTAATTTTTTAAAAATTTCAAATTAGATATGACTTAGACTTTGATAAAGATATGGCTATAATTTGTTTTTTGACGTTCTATATAAGTAATTTTGAAATTTAAAATTATAAATATAGAATATAGATATAAGCACTGATTGGTAGATTTGTGGGAAAGTCTTTATAGTTTATGGCTAAGCGACATAACTTATAACTATGAACATAAGTGATTTCGACTTATAAATTAAGCATCTCCTTGCCTCACTCAAAAATAAAGCGATTCGACTTCCAAAAAGCTATAAGCTATAAGTTATAAGCTAAACCAAACACATCAAAATAGCTTAAATTAAGTGAAAATTTGAAATAAAAACTTTTAAGCCGCACCAAACATGTTAATAGATAGTAATGACAATAGATACCATAAATAGTTCATAAATTAATAAATTTAAAAGATTTTTCATATTAATCAAGGATTTATTTAAAATAGAAGAACCAATGATAATGTGTCATGTGTATTTAAAAAAAAATTTAATTCACAAATTTATGAAAATATAGTTAAAACTTTGAGACTCAATAAATCAACAACATTTTTTATTTATATGCGATGTTCTTTCATAAGGTGTAACAATCTTATGAAAGAACGTCTAATAATAATATGTAGCATTTGAGTCATGACATAAAACAGAAGTCTTACGAAATTATTAACTATTAATTCATTTAAACAATTAAATTTATTAAAGAGAAGAGTAATTTTTATTAATATTTATATTAAGTAACATTTCGGTCATGTGTGGTTAGATGAAAAATATTGGGAGTATCGAGTGATATATTTGCGAATCGGTGTTATAGTTGTGAATTTTTAAAATCATTAGTGACAAAAAGAGTTTCTGAAATTAAAGCCGTATTAATTGTAAATCAAAAATGTTTAATATGAAAAATTATAAACCCATATGCATCAAGAATCAATGAAAACACGTTAAGCATTAAATTGGAATGTATCCGTATTGAAAAATAGAATTTGAGTAAAGTCCGTAAAATTAAATGTCGATCGATCCGGTCAATCCAGTCAATCCAGAGGTTTGGATTTTTTGAATCTGTGGTTCGGTTTGGATTGAAAAATTAAAATCCGTAGTTCACGAATTGATTAGGATTGAACTGATTCAGATTGGAACCAATCCGAACCATACACAAATAGTCTATATTTTTATTATACACCCTCTTGCATAGTATCTTCTCTTATTTCATATAAAACTTAAATCCAAACCTAACTTGAATAGTACATTCTTTTATTACTTTTTGTTTGCTAGTTTTTAGTGTTAATTTGTAATGACCTAAATACTTATGGTGCAATTAGTTTTCTTATGGTTGTTTAATTCTAAAAGCAGGTTTTGTAAGCTATTACAAAAAGACATATTGCTATTGTGAAACTAATATGGTACTATATTTATATTTTTTGAAATTAAAGTGTTATATATATATTTTTGTTATTTAATTATGTAAATCATGATGCGTAAACCGATCCAATCCGCGTTTAAGTGGATTGGTTGAATTGATTCCACGATTTAAATGGATTAGATTGGTTCTAATTTTTCAGATCCGTAAATAGCTAATTGGTCTAGTTTTACTTCAATCCGATCCAATGGGACTATGCTTATCCTATTGAAAAAATAAGCACCCAATGCGGATTGGTGAGACATCATGTGTTGGTGATTTTAAAATCATAATCTAGAGGATAATAAAGTTTTTGTGTTTTTACTTCCTTCTTAAAAGACTAGTGGCTAAGCATGTGCGTTATACATGATACGTGATTTTTTATTAACTGTTAATATATAATTATGTGTGTCTCTTAAATTGAAATGTGATATGTATGCAAAGTATAGAGACATGTATAGAATAATTGATCTGTATCCAAAATACAACTAAGAAAGTGTAGCTTGCTTTTCATGCTCCTCGAGGGTTTAGTCTCCTCGGATCACGATAGCCCTCTGATTCGAGACTCTGTGATTTTGAATTTGGTTTCACAAGTGCAATGTAAAACATAAAAACACAAAAAAGTTCAAATCTGACAAATCTTTAAAAATCGATTTATAATCAGAAATTCTAAAAATGAATTACATTGCCAGATTTTAGAGTCACCACATAAATATTTTTAGGAAATTTAGGAAATCCAAGACTCGTGCCAAAGACCACTTATCCGTCATCACCAAAGTGTCTCGGCTCGGGAATTTCGATATGAGAGGGGAAGGTTATAAATTGAGCACCCTACTCACCCGATCAAAGATCGGCCTCTACTAATCATAATGTGATTTTTATTTACATTATATGCTCTTATTCCGATTATTAATACGAACTTACTATATGAGGCATATAAGTATAGATTAAGTCACTCATTTTGGAATACTTTGATTTCATATTTGTTTGAAAAAGAGTTCTGAATATGTACCATTTAAAAAAGTAAGCTCATATGTACATTAATCAAATCATCTCACCTTAAGCGAAAAAAAGCCTTCATCCACAAGCATTTAAGAGATATATTAAATAAACATATAGCCTCATGGTAATATGCTTGATATGGCAACACAAACATACATGCAATATGCTAATGCAAAAACGCTCATCTAGTACTCAACCGATGCAAGCCAAAATAAAAGAAAATAGTTAGAAAAATGCATGCCCTAATATACGAATGACTAATGCAACACATACAAAATGCAACTATTACGTTCGGTTTATTAACATGGCATATATCTTAACTCAAAGTATGCGATAGCGCACATATTCAATTAAGTAGGAAATAACAAGAAGTTTAGAATGATGAACCGAACTTTGATGCATGTACAAAATAGATACAAGGCATGGTAATGATATGAAAATGTAAACATGATACTATCATTATAAGCATATAAATAAAAGGGATAAAGAAATGAGGGTTAGAAAACATATAAAATATTACAATTTTGCCCTCATGCAAAAGGGTTGAATGTCGAATTTGAACTAATTATTACAACACCAAATAAACTAATTTAATTAGCTATTACAAAAGAACTAATTTTAATTAGTTATTACAATTTCAAACAAATCCGATGAATTTAAACATACTACTATCAAAACATTAATTTAAAGGACCACGAGAAATGAAGGCCGCATGTGCACAAATGAGCGTCCTCCGAAAACCTCTCTATTTTGTTGCTAGAAACTATTACATTTTGGCAATAAAAAATTAATCTATTTTTGTGACTTTTTGTTACGTTACGTCATGAAAATGACACCGCCTACATAAAATATGGTAGGACGGCCTTGGAAAGTGATCAAGCGGGCATAAAGGTGGCCGGTGGCCATTGTTTTTAGTATTGCCCTACTACCATAGAAATGAAAGAATAAAAACGAGTGTTTCGGAGATGTTTATCCTTTTGCCTCTCTCTATCATAAGCCGATCAAGAGAGGAGTAGATTCATTCGCAAATCATCAATATTACGCAAAGTTGTTATGTAATGATCTATGAACCGATAGGACAAAGGCTCAATAAATGGAAATTAAAGACCAACAAAACCATCTCCCTATCATGGAGTTACCTTAAGGGAAGTGGTAGACATTGCTTCTCAAATCATTAACATCACTAAAGAGTATGTAATGACTTGAGACACAATAGGTTCAATATAACGTCGATTGAATCCAAATCAATTTTATTACTCTTGTTTACCTCTTTTTACTTCGATTTTATTAGCCTCTTTTACATTATCTTGCCATTCTTTATTCATTTTGTCCAAAAGTGATAATTACGTCCACTAATGAAGAGAAGTGTCAAACAAGAAGCTGCACTTAGTATGAGAGAGATGTAATACCCTAGTAATAAACCTTTGCAGAGATTAAACCATTAAGCATGGAAGGTTTCTTTTTCTTGCCTTGAACAACAATCAATTGTTTGAAACAATTCTAAAAAAAAAAAAGAGAAAACTAAGAAAGGATGGAGGATGTAGAAATTATTATTACAAGTGTGAATATATGTATGAAAGCGTGAAATAAAATCTATCAACTCAAATAAATTAGTGTCTAAGGCCTAAACTACCAAACCTATAAAGACTTACAACAATACAAGCATAATTTGCAAAGCATAAACTAAGTAAACAAACTAAAGCAGCCCCAAAATTAGTAAAAACAATGCTGAAAATTATCTTGGAAAACTAGAAAAAGTAAGCAAAAATAAGAAGGAAACAAAGCTCGTAAGCAAGCCTAAAAAAGGATGGCTAACCCCTCCACTTTTTGCACCTTAAAATCATATGTTTTAGCCTCTGAAAACTCTGAAAATCAGTAGCTAAAAGTTGAGAAACAAATGGGAAACACAATGATATAAGCTTGGAATAAGGATCAAGGAAGGGTGGTTAACCCCTCCACCCTTGGTAGTTTTTAAATCACAAGTTTCAACCCACAAAAATAGTCCAAAGATAATGTGAAAATAGCAAGAAAAGAGAAAGAAGAAGTAGTGTAAAGATGACAAAAGTTATACCTCTTGAAAAGGAGATACTCTTTTGTTCACAAACCTAAGGTATTCCTCTCAAGGGTTGAAATTTTAGTTCAATAATCTTAGCAAGAAGACTCAAAATATTGGTTTAGAGAGTGCATTATAGTGCATTATATTGCAAGATAGAGAGGGAGAGTGTTTGGCAAGCTTTGGGCTCTTAGCCAAAATTTTCTAACCTAAACCCATGAGGATGGGTTTATATTTATAGAAAAATAGCTTATCCTGTCAGAAATATCTGTATAGAGACAGATGGTGCAAGGCATGCACATGGGAAGGGATGGCTGACTGTAAATATTTGCCTGCCGGGACACTTGGCTGACCGGCCAATAACTATGCAGTCGGCCACAAAAGTGGCCTACTAGTCCAAAAAACTACTCTCAAGTCTAACTTTAAGCAGGCATATCTCCATATCTGGACTTGATTTTAGGTGATTCTTGAGTTTAAATTGAAGCCCAGTTTACTTTCCAATGGTGGTGGCCTCATATCTAAATTCTAAGTATACAAAGAGATGCCTAATTTAGTGAAGGTTGTGTTCATTTTTTTAACGGTTTGATGCTCAACATTTTTTGAAACTAGTTTTCTTCCATCCCCTCCTATTTCATTCAACTCCAAACCTATAAATAAGATGTTTTCTAAAGATTTTTCAAAGAGTTTACCTCCTTTCTATTTATTTCCACTTTGTCCTTACTCGGTTTAAAGTGTAATATTTTAATCAAAATATGAGCCTCGGTTGAAAAAATATTTTGAAAAGAAGATTTTAAGGTCTAAAATAGTTTTGGTCAAAATGAGGTGTAAAGTTGGGATTAGAAGCTCAAAATTGAATTCTTTTGTTAAAGATTGAGCGATTGCATAAGCGTAACATTATCATCCTTTGAGTGTTTAGAGTGTGGATCCTAAGTCTTAAGGATGATAAAAAAAATGGGGTGTCTATAGTAAGAAATGAATACATATTTAGTTGAAGAATTTAAATGATAATTGAGAAATTTTATAACTATAAATATTAATTTATAGCTCGACTATTGAGATCATAATCTTATCTTAAATAATAAACAATAAACAAGTCCTTTAAATATATAATATTATAAAAATCTTTTTCTATCAACTTTTCACTTAAATTTTTAGTAATTCATACTTGTAATACAATTTAATTACACAATTACACAATTTTATTTAATAGTTCATCTCATCATACAAATTCATTGAACCCACTATTGCATATTATTTGCATACTATTGGTGTAAGAATCCATTAATATCAATATATAATATATTTTTATATATCAAGAGTTGTTGAGTCTAGATTTCTGTACCACGAATATCTTGCATGATGAAAAAATGCAACACTAGTCATTAGTATATTTTCATTTATGTAAAAATGTGAAATTGTTTTTTTAAGAAAATGAAATAATATTGTAACAATATTTCAATCGATATATGAATTTCATAATTAATTTCACGATGTTTATAGATCCATACTTATAAGTATTTGTAGGGTCACTTTCATGAAATTAAGTTACATAATTTATTATGGCATTAATAAGTAATCAACATATTGTAGACACCCCATTTTTGACCGCCTTTAAGACTTGGCGCCTCGATTTATTACTCGAGGATGAAAGTTGTGCTATGCAAAGGTTAAATTTTTTCGACAGAGGAGCTTTAAATCAACCTTATGCCCCATTTGGGCCAAAATTATTTTGACCAAAACTATTTTTAGACTTGAAAACCCTTGCTTTCAAAATATTTTTGAAAATGTTTCTCTGATATTCCAAGGCTCGCATTTAGTTAAAGTTGCACTTTTGATGAAACCGAGCAAGGACAAAGTGGAGATAAATAAAAGAGATGTGAACTCTTTGAAAAATCATTTTAAACCTCTTATTTATAGGTTTGGAGTTTAAGAAAATTGGAGGAGAGGAAGAAACCTAGTTGGGGAAGAAGTTAGGCATGAGCAGTTAAGAGAGGCGGCGGCCTTCACTAAATCAGGTTTATCTTTTCTACACTTGGACTTAAGTTTTGAGTCTACCACCATTGGAAAGTGGACTTACGGGGCTTTATTTACACTCAAGAATCTCCTAAAGCCGAGTTCGGATGAGGAGATATGGTGGTTGAATTTAGGCATCAATCCGGTTAAGCCAAAACTGAGCAACCTTCACTAAAATAGGAATATCTCTTTGAACACTGAGAATTTAGATGTGAGGCTACCACCATTGGAAATTATACTTCCGGGACTTCAAATTAGACTCAAGAATGACTTGCAAAAGAGTCCTGATAAAGGGGATATGCCCAGATGAAGTTAGGCTTAGCGTGATTTTTACCCTTACTTTGCCACCTTTGGCGACTTTTCAAGAAGTATAACACTCTCTCTTTATACTTGTTTTGTACCCTTGCTTTTCCACCTTTTTCAATTGTTTGGAGGCTGATTTTGAGCGTAAAAGCTCTGTTTTTATGGCTAAAAAGTACTGGTTAGAGGAAACTTTCAATTAAGAGGTAGTTCACCCTTCTTGCTTCTTTGCTTGTAAAGGTTTTTGTGCCTTTATTCATCATTTTCAAACCAAATTTTTTGAGCCTTTTAACCATTGAATTTCAGAGGTTTTTCAGTGGTAAAAAACTCATTTTGAAGTCCAAAATTGGAGGGGTTAGCCTTCCCTTCTTGTGTCTTGTTCGCATGCCTAGTTAGCTCCATATATTAGCTTAATGTTTTAGCTTTTTGTGGTTTAAGTCCAACATGTTTTACACTCTATTTTGAAGTGTTTTGCCATTGTTTTGGCTGTTTGGTCCCTTTTGAGTCTTGTTTTGCATGGTTGTAGGGTAAGTTCCTTCACTAGCTTAATGTTTTAAGGCTTTAACCACCATTGGTTTGAGTTGGTTGCATGTTTTAGTGCTTTTATCACTCATTTCCGCACTTAATCATCTTTACAACCTTCCTCCTTTTTTTATTTTATTTTTTCCTTGAAAGTGGTTTCAAACCACTTGTTTATCAAATCGATCCATATGCCATATTAACAGCCGAGCCTATTAATTGCATTTTACATGTGTTGCATTAGCCATCTTATATAGTTAAGAATCATGCATAGTTTTCTAACCCATATTTTCCTAGCTCGAGTATTATGTGAGTTTTTATGCTTTTACATACTTGCATAAGTGTGAATGTTGCCATGTTTAGCATGTGTTGCCATGAGGCTATGTCTTAAATGCTAAACTGCATGTATGCTTGTGGGTGAAGGCTTGTTATTTGAATTGGAGCGATTCAGCGAATGTGCATTTTAAGCCCACTTTGTTGAGTGGCAACTCATGTTTTAAGCCTACTATGTTTGGTGGCAAATCTGCAAACTTTGAACCCACTTGAAGTGGTAACTTCAAACCATTTTCTAAACAAATATGAGTTGAATTGTTTCAAATTGAGCAAATTAGTCTATACTTGCTTGTGCGCATCACATAGAAAAGCTAGTTTAATAACCGGAATAAGAGTACATGATGTTGATAAAAATCATATAATTGTTAATAGATTTGATTTTTGATCGGCGGCGGGGTGCTCAATTCATGACCTTCCCTCTCGTACCTAAGTTCGAGCCAAGGCAACTTTGGTGATGGCGGACACGTGGCCTTGGCCGCAGTCAATGTTTCCTAAATTTTTCAAAAACAAAAAATATTTACGTGGCGACTCATGTCGCAAAGCCAGGTCAATTTTGGTACTTTTGATTCAAAATCAATTTTCCAAAAGATTTTTGATTTGAACTCTTTGGTGTTTATCAATTTCATATTGTACTTGTGAGATTAGATTGAACGCGAGTTGACTGTGAGGTCTTTCTTTGAAACCTTCGAAGGGGTGCGAAAAGCGAGCCACACATAAAAAAAAAAGAAAAAAAAATTTGATCAAAACTTTTTATTTGATGTACTTACTTTCTGTATCATTGAGTTCTTTGATGATATTTGTGCATCATTTGATTTTTTTCTTCTTGTAAGTTAACTAAAATGTGTGCATGAGATATGTTGTTTTTTTTTTATTTCACAACAAATAAGATAATTCTTACTTTAGCTCGTCTCACTTTGCTTGAAAAAACATGTTGCAATAAATCTTTTGTAATTTTTGTTTTACCATCTTCTTACTCACTATTATCACTCATTGCAATAAAAATATTTTTGTGAATAAGGCGATATCCTATTATTATGAATTTCAAAATTTGCTTGCCCTCAATAATGTGATTTTTTTTTACGTAAGGGAAAAAATACAATTATTGTTGTGATGGAGGTGCTTTGTAAAGTCTTAGTTATTGAAAGTATTTGTTGTACACATTTGTTTTGTATGACATGATGTATATATGTATTGAACATAAGTTGATAGGAGAAAATGCACAATTTAAGTAATTTTTTTCTCACAAATATAATTATATTATTAAAGCGATATATGCTAGAAAATTAAAATATCTAATGGTAATATAGCATTACAGATTGACAACGTATGAATATAGTAACATATATAAATTTAGATTTAGATTTTTTTTATATATTTATATATTTAGACATTGACATATATAAAATATCACAAAAGTGATATGTGATATCTTTTGTAACAATATAACACAGGTAACAATGAGAAGTTAATTATTCATAATTAAATAGTTGGTTATAATATAGATGTTTAGTGTTACATTTTGTGTGTATAGACAATTTTTAATTTGATTATTAAATTCACATAAAAATTAAAAGAATTTGTGAATAATTTGCGTAAAATTAGAGATTAGTGAAGAAAGATTTATTTTTATTTTTATTTTAAAAGAAAGATAAGTTTATAGTGTTTGGTTTGATTTGTTTTTCAAACTTTTGTTTTGAATTTTTGGAGAGAAATTCTCTGGATCAATTTTTTTGAATCGATGTTGAGGACCTTAAATATTGTGAAAATATTGGGTGTCATTTATGCTATAAAATCTTAATACCAGTGACCCTAAAAAAAAAAAAAAAAAAAAAACCCCTTTTACTTTTATATTTAGATTCACTTAATCCAAATACACTTCAAAAATAATTTTGTGTGTATTCTTCTTAAAAGAAAAAAATTAATAGTAAAAAAATATATAGTAATAAAAAATTAGTACATGTTTGAGTTTATAAAATTTTTTACCAATATTTTACTTTTTAAGTCTATTTAGATTATTAGAGATTAGGTTTTCATGTAAAAGTATAATTTAAATATAAAATATAAAGAAATTCAGTATTTTAATCACCAAATTGAGAAAATATGAAAATAAAAAATTGAAAAATAGATTTAAAAATAAATTCAACGAACATGGTTATTGTTTAGAATTTTGACATTATACATTGGTTATTAAAGTACTATGTAAAATATTACAGTTCATCAAATATAATCAAAACAAAAAGAAAGTATATGAAGATAACATGTGAAAATTTGAGATCATTAAATCTCTGTTATAAAACGCATGTGCTTTCCTCATATAAATTCAAGCGAATGCATATAATTTTAAGATTCATCTAAAATTATTTACAGTGATTTGATCCATGATGGTCAATTATAAATATTATGTATCAGTACAAGAAATAAGAAAGATTAATTATTTTTTGTTCTTTAATCATCATCAATGTAAAAAATAGAGAGATGGCCTTTTTTTTTTTTTTTGAAAATGAGGGAAACAATAAAATAAAGAGATAATTGTTTTATTTAGTACTTTTCATGAGTTTTACAAAATATAGCAGATTTGATAGGGTAAAATTGAGATTTAAAAAAAGTAAAAAATGTGACAAACTCTTTACACTTTTATAATAGTAGTAGATAAATAGGTAATTACAAGTTACAAGTCTTGGGATAGATAGCCAAAATCGTAATTTAAATTTTTTTTACCTTAAAAAGAGCGTGGGATATCCACTTTCAAACCTCTCTTTGTAGGAGTGTAAAAACAGCTCGCGGTCCGTGGGTGGCCCGAAGTCTGCCCGCGGCCCGGGGTGGGCCTGACCCGATTAGGCCTAGTTAGGCTCGGACCCAAGCCTAGCCCGGAACCCTGGGCCTGGGCCTACTCAAGGCCTGCCAGCGGCCTAGTGTCATTTTTGGTGGACAAAAATGGTTAAAAAAATAAGAAAAAAAATATATAAAAAAATATTCAAGCCTGCCTTGGCCGAGCCTAATCCAGCCCACCACCCAAGGCACAATGCCCGTAGGCTTGGGCCTAATTTTTCTGACCCGTGGGCCTAGCCCGGCCTAGCCTGAATTTTGGCGAAGCTCGCGAGGCTTGACATGGGCTAGCCCAAGCCCAAGCCCGAGTGGGTCAGGTTAGACCAAATTTACACCCCTATCTCTCTGCCTCTCTTTCTCCCTTTCATTTTCATGGGCCACCTTCTTTCAACAAAAAGAAATTTTTTTTTAGTCACTTAGTATCCAGCCTGTTGGATCTATTAATTTAGGAGACTAATCCATAGTTCACTTACGTGGGCTTTAAAATATTTTTAAAATAAAATGCATGACATAGATTCTTTTTTTATTTATTATAAATCGTACTCATAATAAATCTACTTAATACATTTTAGTTTTAGAATAATATTTTCCGAATACAATTTTTGGGTATGAAATATGCTGTAGCAGTAATCTCTAGGCAACTACAAGGGTCATTTTTAAAGAGAAAATTGGTGAAAAGTCTATCCCAAAATGAGTATAAGGAAATTAGACCCAAGATAAAAATTTTATTTGGTGATAAGAATAAATCGAAAAAGTTGTTCTGGATGCACTTGATGATGATCGTGATCGGCGGACGGCGGTGGTGATGGTGATGGTGGGGCAAAAAAATGTGTGATATTCAACAAATATGTTGTTGAATGACATGTGTCACATTTTAACATATAGTTTAGTGAATTTAAGCGCACAAACAGATAAATTGATTTCAAAAGATAGGTTGATCCTGTTGATCAAGTCTGCGTTTCTCAATACGTCGTCGTTCCACCACCTGAAAACACAAACGTGAGCTGGCCGGCGGGGGTGTGCCGGAAACCTCTCCGATGCCTAAGTCAATAAGCAAGACAAGAAGGCAAAAGCTCTGAGTATTCAGGAAGCAAAGTTGTATTACCTCTCCAAAGGTGATATTGGTGAGCTTATATAGATTTCACGTGGCACAATCCTGGTTGGATTCTGACTTCTCCATGCGAAGAGTCCTCCCAGGACTCTTATTCCTCCATGTGTAGAGTCCTTCTAGAATTACTCCTCCTTGCGTAGAGTCCTTCTAGGATTACTCCTTCTGGAATCTTCCAACACCCCCCTCACTGCATAAGCCAAGTGAGATGGCTTTACTACGGCCGAACTCCATTGTAACCGAAGTAACCTACAGTCCGGACTTCGCTTTTACTCCTCTTACCTCGGTTTCTCATGCACAACCGAGCTAACCATAGGAGAGCTTAACCGGACTAGAGTGCGACCCAACCGGACTACCGGCCTAGCATGCAAGAACCGACATGTCTCTACGACCGGTCTACCAACTTCAACCGGACTATCTCGGCACTTGCCGCAACCGAAGTACTCGTTTGGCGACCGAACTACACATACTTCCCCTTTCTTAGCGGGTATCTCCCAATCTTGAACCTAGATCGGCCCAACACCTAGCTCGGCCCAATTTATGAATATAAATTACCCTCTCAATTGCCCCTTAATTCCATCTGCGAAGCATGATAGGGATTACTCATGTAACAACCGAGATAGAGTTCTAACATCTCCAACCGAGCTAAAGCCTTTTAGCTTTCCTAACCGCGCTCACAAGCCGCTAGCCTCTCGGCCAAATGAGCTAAAAACACCTTTAGCTTATCCAAGCTGAAGGGCTGCGTCAGCATACGTCCGCCAATACGTCTCTTCACTCTTCGAACCGAGTCGATTGTCCTTCTCGACACGTGGCGTGCTTCAATTGGCCTCCACAGTAGCGCCATTCCTCGTGCCAACATTTGAACAGTCCGCCTTTTGCCCTTTACACCAAACAAACTTTTCATTTTCAAATCACACGATTCTCTGTTCATCTCTCTCTCTCACCTCTGAGTTCCTCCCGTTCTTCCTACTTCGAGCTCGTGCCCTTCTTTGCTTTTTGAAGCTTCCATCTCCTCTTCATCCTCTTCACCGTAAGTAACTCCACTCTACCTCTCTAGTTTTCTTTCTACTTCAATCTATGTTGTATGTTTTTGCAAAATATTTCGTGTTCTCTTCGTTCATATCCATACTTGTTGAAGAACGCCATAAGAACACATTGAATATACTGGTTGTCTAATAGAACACCCCTTTCGATCCTTATCCACACCTCGGCGCAACTAGAATACTGTTCCTGCTGTCTAGTCAAACTGAAACCGAACTAGAACTTAGAACATACCACAGTAGTTCCCCAAGGCCATCCGATATTCCTTAGTCAAATAAAAATATACTTTGAAGTTTGAAATTTCGCCTCGTCGAAGCTACGCCCTAGGGGCTAGGCCAGCTTTCTGAGTTCTAAACCGAACTCAAAGCTGCCCCTAGAGGCATAACCGAAGTAAGAAAACCTGCTCCTGAAACAGAGATAATAGAGCATTCTGTGAACCGAGATAACGAGCACTTACTAGAAACCGACGTAAACACCATAGCAGCCTGTAGAGCCGAAATAAAACCAATCTTTTTCTTGCTTTGTTTCTGTAGCACGGTCCTCAATCTGTGCTTAACAGCTTGTCTTTTCACTTTGCAGACTTAGGTTGCCAGGCACGCCACTGCGCTCAGCCGAGCTACTGAGCACAAACCTTTCAACCGAAGTAACTTATTTATAATTTATACAATAAAATGGGGAAATATAGATGTCTTGTAGAAACCCCAGGTGGCCTAACCGAATTCAGGAAGGACTACCAAATCGGCCGATGTAAATCTCATACTAGCAACGGACATAGACCCTTGGGGCAATGAAGGCTTTGTCCCTTTACCATTCAATCCATAGTAGAGACCGGACTCGATTCGATCCAAATTTCTTATATGTGAGTTTTAAGACAAACCGGACTATGCCCCACACAAGCGTCACCAATACATACCGAATAATAATGGGTATAGCGCTTTAAACCAACAAACCGGCCTCAACCTCGATTAGCCGAAATACTTCACCAATACTCAATAGGCTCAAAAAATGAAGTCTGGTTCTATTACCTTAGAATACGCCGAGGCCGAGAAAAATAATAAAACACACACGGATAAGGACTTAGCGATGACGACTTCCTCTGGGTTTCGAAATTTTGAAGACTTCGGGCCGGATCCTGATCAAGAATAAACTGGAAGAAAGGAGAGCCCGGTATTCATACTTCGGTTGCATTCCTTAACTTTGTTTATTTCGGCTTCCTTCTCACCAACCGAACTAACACTGATTCATTTTTTGCAGATTTAGCTTTCCTCCATTCCCAAGATGCAGTTACGAACCTCGACCTTTTCTTGCACAAGATCGCGAAGTCCGAGAAAGAAGTTGGGCAAAACTCCTTGAGTTTGAGCCAACCTCTGATACTCCGGCCGCGAAGGCAAGAGTGACCGATTTCCTCCTTGAAGACCCTCCAGAACCGGACCCCACTTTGCCAGAAATCGTCCTCGTGCCACTCACAGCCGAACAGGAGATGGCGGAGAAAAACAAGATGAGGGCCATGCTCACCGCAACCTCAAGGGCCGAAGTGCCACCATCCCACCACCAAACCATCATAGCTCTCCCATCACAACAACCGTCATCCTCACGCCGAGCTAAGCGCGCCGACTAGAGACCGAAAGCAACGCTTGGTTGACGAGGCGGACCCCATCCTTCCACCGAACCCGAACTCAACCTCCAACCGAATCATCTCACCAAGCTGCGAAAAACAAATGGGTTTCCACTTCGTCTTCAACAACCAAAACATCGACGAAGATGACTCATTGTTCGACAAGGATCACCTTCTAGCTCACAACCTGGCTAGGGGTGTTTGTCTGCCCAAAGACATGGAGCACCACAGTAAGCAGCTGAACACCGAGCTGAAGGCCATCCGGTCATCTACCAAGTCGATGATTCTGGTAAGCAGTACTGCTTTGTCTTTGATCAATCTAAAATTTTCAAACTCTGAGTTCGGCCTTACAAAGAACTCTCCTTTTGCAGGCCATTCAGAAGAACACCATTGCCCATAGGCAAATAATGGAACTCAAAAACCACGAGGCACGCAATAAAGGACGCCGGTTGGCGGCAGAAGTCGGCGGAACTAGAGGCCGAGGTAGCCGTCTGGACGGGATGGTTGCCTCGGTGATAGTGACAAGCAATGGCCGTGACCGAAACAAAGATAAGTACCTGTGGGAGATGGCGGCTCTTGAAACCAAGAAAAACACCGAAATAACAGAGCTGGAGAAGAAGATTGAAGGTGCATCCAAAGAGGGATTTAAAGAGGCCGAAGCTGGCTACTCTCTGCAGTGCGAGGCTGCCAAAGAATTGTTCTTCAAGTGTGGCTGGCGAAGTGCCGTGGAGAAGCTCGGTTGTGGACCCGAAACCGAGGTCTACAATGCCCCCGAGTACTTTATTCCGGCTTCGCTGAAGGAATATGCCGACGAGATCCAGAGCCAATTTCTTGGTTCATCTGATGAGGAAGATGATGATGAAGAAGAAGCAACTGAGATTCCGGCTGACCCAGATCAAACCGGTGACCAATCAACTCGGTTGGAGGCATCAACCGAGAATGCAGTGTCGGAATTCCCAACCGAGACTCATTCTTTGAGCAACCGAGTACATCCGACTCGGCGGTCTTGAAGCGAAATAGATGAACTGCTTTGATTGATCTTTGTAATTTTTTTCCTTTCTTCTGTCCGAACTTTGTAAGACTCTGCCCACAGTTGTATGCCAATTCTGTTTGTTCAATGAAAAATTATCAACTCTTATTCCGGTTCTCTACTTGCATGCTTGAGTTTGTAGTGAATTTGTTCATGAACTTATTTGTGCAACTGTGATCTCGGTTAGCTGTCTAACCTACTAGCCAACCACTCTTCAGCCGATATAACTTACTTCGGCTGAAGAGTCCAAAGAGTTGGTTTAATCCAGCCAACCACTCTTTAAGAGATATAACTTACTTGGGCTGAAGAGTACAAAGAGTTGGTTTAATCCAGCCAACCACTCTTCAGCCGATATAACTTACTTCGGCTGAAGAGTTCAAAGAGTTGGTTTAATCCAGCCAACCACTCTTCAGCCGATATAACTTACTTTGGCTGAAGGGTACAAAGAGGTGGTTTAATCCAGCCAACCACTCTTGAAAGATATAACTTACTTTACCGAGAGTACAAAGAGTTGGTTTAATCCAGCCAACCACTCTTCAGCCATACACTTACTTCGGCTGAAGGGTACAAGGAGTTGGTTTAATCCAGCCAACCTTTATATAGCCATTCCCATACTTTGGCTAAGTGTTGGTTTAATCCAGCCAACCACTCTTCAGCCATACACTTACTTCGGCTGAAGGGTACAAGGAGTTGGTTTAATCCAGCCAACCTTTATATAGCCATTCCCATACTTTGGCTAAGTGTTGGTTTAATCCAGCCAACCTCTAAGTTGGTTTTTCCAGCCAACTTAAAATAGAGTATTTGGTTATTCCGACCAAACGTCCTGCGGCCTGGATCCTGATCCTGGGCCTAGGAGGGTTAATAGGTGGTTATTCCGGCCAACTATGTTTACAATACTACTATCTTGCTAAAACTACTTTGTATGGAAAAAACAAATATACTGAAAAGAATCGATTTGCTTTATTGAAAAAGTAGAAAATTACACATGCTCAAAAAGAAGAAAGCTAAAAGTAAAATAACTTGAGATTGGCAGTATTCCATGGCCTAGGAATTGCTTTGCCGTCCTTATCCTCCAAGTGGTATGCCCCTTTGCCTGCTAACCCGACCACTTTGTAAGGCCCTTCCCAGTTAGGTCCTAACTTGCCATCCCCTGGGACCAATGTGTTGCCCATCACTTTATAGTACCCAATCGCCAATCTTGAACGCCTTGGATGTCTTGTTTTGTTGTATTTTGGACAACTCTTGCTGATAGGAGGCGATGTGAACCAATGCCTTTTCTCTTCTTTCTTCCGCAAGGTCAAGTTCCAATGCTATAGCCTCGCCATTTAGGTCGGGATCAAAATTTTCGCTCCGAATGGTAGGAAGGCCAACTTCTAAGGGGATGACAGCTTCCATGCCATATGCTAGGGAGAATGGTGTTTCTCCTGTTGATCGCCGTGGCGTAGTGCGATAAGCCCATAAAACATGAGGGAGCTCTTCCGCCCACTTGCCTTTGGCTTTCTCCAACCTTTTCTTTAATCCGTCCAAGACAACTTTATTTGACGCCTCTGCTTGACCATTTGCTTGGGGATATGCCGGTGTGGAGTTGTAGAACTCTATCTTGTATTCTTCACAAAAGCTTGAAATTTCGCCATCAAACCGAGTCTGGTTATGCAAATCAGTGCTTTTGGTATGCCAAAGCGAGTAATGATGTTCTGCCAGACAAACTTCTTCACATCTTTCTCCTTGATTGACGCCAAGGCTTCTGCTTCCACCCATTTTGTGAAGTAGTCTGTTGCCGCAAGAAAGAACTTCCTGTTGCCTGGTGCTGTTGGGAGTGGTCCTACTATGTCTAAGCCCCACATTGCGAAAGGCCACGGACTAGTGAGAGGCAGGAGTTCTCTGGCAGGTTGATGTATTTGATGTGCAAACTTCTGACACTTTTCGCATTTTTTGACATACTTCTCTGAATCCGCTTGCATGTATGGCCACCAATACCCTTGTGAAATAGCTCGGTATGCCAATGATCCGCCTCCTTGATGGTCGCCACAAACCCCTTCGTATTTCGAACAAGAATGCTTCTACCTTGCTGGGGTGGACACATTTTAAGTAAGGTCCTGAGAACGACTTCTTGTATAAAGCCAAGGATGGAGAGAGCCAAAATCGCTGCGACTTGGCTCTGATTTTGTTGGCTTTCTTCTTTTCTTCTGGTAGGGTGCCGTCTTTCAGGGACAGTATGATGGGATCCATCCAAGAAGGACCTAACTCCGACAAAGATACCTCTTGACCACGGGTCTTCAATACTTGGCACGGCGGATAGTCGATCGATGAGGATGTGGGATGGAGGTATTCTGCCATTGAGGCGAAACTGCTAGTTCGTCTGCTCTACTATTCTCCTCCCGCCAATTTGTTCTATTCGACGACTTCAACTTCTTGATCTCTGTCTGACTAAGTCCCAGTACTTGGCCATTCTTTCATCCTTTGCTTCATAGTCGCCAAATTTGATTCACCACCACCGTGAGTCATCAGAGACCATGAGTTCGGTGGCCCTCATGTAGGCCGCAGACTTGAGTCCTGCTAGAAGCGCATCGTACTCTGCTTCATTGGTTGATGCTGTGAAGCCAAGGTTGAGCGCTTGTTCCACGACTTGACCTTCGGAGAGATGAGGACTATGCCAAGTCTCAAGCCATGCGGTTGGATGCTCCATCCACAAAGAGCTTCCACATCTCCCCAACAAACAACTTCCATGTGGAGGATCGATGATGCCTTGGAGTCTTCCAAGTTGCTAATGTTTTCTTCAGAGTTCATAGTTGCGGTTCGCCCCTTGTCTTCGGATGGGCCCGAGTCATTAGTCGCCAATGAATCTTGACTTGGTGTAGTAAGGTCGGATTCCTCCTCGCCTTTTCTTCTCAGTGCCTTTGGGCTTTGACTGAGTAGCCTGTACTAGGGGTTGCGCTATTCCGGCGTCAATCTTCATCCCTAGCTTGGTTGTGTCGGTCAGGTCGATTGGGCAGTCTTGGTGGCTTCCAGGAGTGAACTCCGCGACGAAGTCTGCCAAAGATTGGGCTTTCATGCGGTTACGGGTTGGAACTTCACATCAAATTGTCCCAACTCTCTTCAAAATTCGCCAGAAAAGTTAGCCCTCTCAAACAGAGCTTTCAATGGAAAAGCTGTGAGGACGACAATGGTATGGGCGTGAAAGTAGTGCGCCAATTTCCTGGATGCCATCATTAATGCCAGTGCTAGCTTCTCTAGAGGCAAGTACCTTGTTTCCGCTCCCAGCAATGTCTTGCTGACATAGAAGATGGGTAGGTGTTGGATTCCTTCTGCTCGAACTAACACTGCACTTACTGCGTGCTGAGAAACTGCCAAATAGAGGAAGAGTTCTTCTCGGTATGGGGTAACAAGTAATGGTGGAGAAGACATGTATTCCTTCGGACTGCCAGGCTTGGTCGCATTCTTCGTCCCCACTCAAACTTAGCTTTTAATGACCGAAAGAATGGGCTAATCGTCGAAGAACCCCGATGAATCGGTTAAGTCTTCGCCGCCATGCCGTAGGTGTCAGACTTCTTTTCGAAGTTAGGTCTCTAACTCTGAATCGCTGATCCGAGAAGGATCGCTTCTATACCTCGATTGGTCACCAAGAAGCCTAAGAACTTGCACGATCCCACTCGAAGCACACTTCGACGCGTTAAGGCGTAACTTATGCTTTTTCAGGATCTCGAACATCTCGCTTAGGTCCTTGAGATGGTCAGTCTCACTCTTACTCTTGACCACCATATCATCGATGTAAGCCTCCATTGTTTTGCCTAACAATGGCTCAAACATCTTGGTGACCATTCTTTGAAACGTCGCCCCTGCGTTCTTTAGGCCAAAGGGCATGACCTTGTAACAATATAGTCCTCTTGGTGTGGTGAAGGACGTTACTTCCTGGTCTGGCTGGTGCATGGCTATCTGATGGTAGCCTCTGTATGCGTCAAGGAAGCTAAGCCTGCTATGTCCTGCTGTTAGGTCCACCAATTGATCGATCCTTGGCGACTTCGCTGGACATGCTTTGTTGACAGTTTTGTAGTCGACGCAGACGCGCCACTTCCCATTTTTCTTTGGCACTACTACTGTGTTAGAGATCCACCTGGGGTAGTGCACCTCTCTAATCGCCCCTGCTTCTAACAAGTTACCCACCTCTTCTGCCACTATCTCGGCGTGGTGGAGTGCCGATTCACAGCGGCGTTGGATGACCGGTCTAGCGAAGGGTGGACATTGAGTTGATGGCTAATAAAGTTGGGATCAATGCGGCATGTCGTATAGGTCCGGCGAACACTTCGATGTTGGAGGTCGAAATTCCAAGACTTCCAATCTCGATCTTTGGACAACGACGATCCAAGTAGGAAGAACTTTTCCGGGTTCTGCTCGTCTATTTTCACTTCTACCAAGTCCTCCACTGCTTTTTGATCAGCCGCTTTGCCAACATCCGCGAATAGTTCATTACTCTCTGGTTCTTCAACCGAATGAACATATCCTTTGGCAGCGCGGCTACCATTCGTTGCGACGAAGCACTGCTTGGACATAATCTGGTCCCCATAAACCTCTTCTATTACTCCGGTGTCGTTGGGGAACCTCATTACTTGGTGGTAGGAGGATGCCACCGTAAGCGCATGGCGCACCATGTTCGCCTAAGATGATGTTGTAGGTGGAGGACCTTTAGCACCGAACTCTACTTGCGTCACACTTCCATATCGGGAAGGATGATTTTGCCGATCGCCACTCCGATAGAGTTAAATCCAATCAAAGGGGATACGGTGGGGCAGTCTTTGTCTTGCGACTTGAGTTGCTTGAAGGTTTAAGTAGTACATGATTTCGCACGAGCTCCCTTGGCCAATGCAAATCCCCTTGACGACAAAATCCTTGACTCGAGAGTGACCAAGGCATCATTGTGTGGGCAATAAATTTCGCCCAAGTCTTTGTCCTAAAAGACATAACATTCGTAGCTTCCCTCCCCTTGACGACTGGTTGCACTTAGCACCTCTCATGTGTTTCGCCTTTTGATTGAACCTCTGAGCTCACATACTCGCTCTGGTTCAAAGACTCCATGGATTACGTTGATGGTGCCTTGTGGCGTCGTTTGGCATTCCGTTGGGGAGGTTGTGGTTACAGGGGAGCTGCGCCCCTCCTTCTATGTATTTATCTAGGTGGCTCGCCACCAATTCTTCAGATGTTGCCTCACGTGCGATTTTCGATTCGGTGCCTTTTCCTTGTGGAAGGTGCATCCGATCTGTCATCGTAATCCTTCCGGCCTCGCCAACCTTGGCGAGCCACTTGACGAAGGCTCGTCTCGAATCTCACCGAGTATACTAGATCGGCTTCTTGAACACCGTGGTTATGGCGATTCGGACTCTCAACCATCTCTTGTCTGGTCTTCATCATTGTCGCGCCTGCCTCGTCTGCTTTGGTTTTGGCGACCTACCGATTGACCTTTCTTGAGGTCTTCTTCTCAGTGTAGCATCGCTTTTGATTTTTTGCAGCACGAGCACCATCCTCTTCTACCCCGATGTCGATGCACTCTCTCCATCAGGCCTCCATTGTAAGTGGCGGAGTCATGGTGATAGAGTCCTCACCGTTCTGTTCGGGAGGCCTCTCTTGTCAAGGCGATGGCGAGGTTGGTTAGGCCCCAATCTGGTTGAATGTCTCCCAAGAGCGATCGCTTGTATGACCTCGAGTCTCCTTGTCTCCCATGTCGATGGAGAGCAACCGTCGATCTCCACCGGAGTCTTTGTGTTCGCTCAATCGCTATAAACGCCTCGCTGATTCGCCAGGAGGCAATGCCGCCTCTGAAGCTTCAAACCAAGTCAAGCCTAGGTCGCCGAGGCTTGAAGGAATAGGATACACATCAACGCCTCATTCCGCTTGTATCTGACCATAACTGGCGAAAGTGGCTCAAGTGAGTGTATGGGTCCGTCTTTCCTTCATACGCCGTGAATTTGGGTTGTAGGAAGCTGACGGAAGGCGCGTTCTCAATCTCTGACGAATGGTGAGGTCTGCACCTCGCCAATGCCTTATCCGCCGGTTCAGATGCCAAGCGCGGCCTTGGCATTCCAACCTCGACGCTTCCATGCGTCCGAGGAGCCAATCGCCGCAAAGGCAGAACCCCGTGGGGATCGCGGCGTCTGGCGCCTCCTTCCATCGCGCTTTTCTTCCAACATGGACCTTAGGTCTGACGACCTAGGTAATTCCGTCTGTCTGGTTCTCGTATGATGCGTATGTGAAGGCCAATAAGTACTTCCTCCGTGTATGACCTTTCGTGCTTCGTCCTCTCGACTGGAGTGACGAGTCTGGAAGATCTGGATCGCGTGTCGCTGTCCCCGAGGCTTCTATCCTCTGGTTGAGAGGGTGTAGAATTCCTACCACGACCCTCGAGTGGCGAGGGCGTCTTGTTGTTGCGCCCCTCTGCCGCCACTTCTTTTCCTTTCATCTGGCGCCAGAGACTCCATGTCCCGCCATCTTGCGGATCGGTTCGTCTTGTTCTCACGCGATCTTCCAGAATTTGAGGATCAACTCTGCGCCTTTGTCTTTCTGGGCTTTGCGAGCGAGAAGGATGAGGGCTGCTATTCCTCCTTCGTCCCCTCGCATCCCTCCTGGAATTCTGCCTTTGTGGTTCCAGGCTCGCCATGGGAGGGACCAAAGGAAGGCCTTCGCGCCTTGCACCCCCTTCTGGAGTCAGTCCGTCAACAGCGGACTGAGGTAGTTCTTCATTGTTCGCCATTGATGTTTAAGAGAAAGCTTGATCAAGAGGTCGTTCTTGTCTGTTCTTCCCACAGACGGCGCCAATTGTACGGGAAAGAAATTCACCTTCTCGTATAATCCTGTTGATCAAGTCTGCGTTTCTCAATACGTCGTTCCACCACCTGAAAACACAAACGTGAGCTGGCCGTGAGGTGTGGAAACCTCTCGATGCCTAAGTCAATAAGCAAGACAAGAAGGCAAAAGCTCGAGTATTCAGAAGCAAAGTTGTATTACCACTTCAAAGGTGATATTGGTGAGCTTATATAGATTTCACGTGGCACAATCCTGGTAGGATTCTGACTTCTCCATGCGAAGAGTCCTCCCAGGACTCTTATTCCTCCATGTGTAGAGTCCTTCTAGAATTACTCCTCATGAGAGTCCTTCTAGGATTACTCCTTCGAATCTTCCAACACCCTCACCGCATAAGCCAAGTGAGATGGCTTTACTACTCGAACTCCATTGTAACCGAGTAACCTGATCAACCGACTTTTACTCCTCTTACCTCGGTTTCTCATGCACAACCGAGCTAACCATAGGAGAGCTTAACCGGACTAGAGTGCGACCCAACCGGACTACCGGCCTAGCATGCAAGAACCGACATGTCTCTACGACCGGTCTACCAACTTCAACCGGACTATCTCGGCACTTGCCGCAACCGAAGTACTCGTTTGGCGACCGAACTACACATACTTCCCCTTTCTTAGCGGGTATCTCCCAATCTTGAACCTAGATCGGCCCAACACCTAGCTCGGCCCAATTTATGAATATAAATTACCCTCTCAAATAATATTTTCCGAATACAATTTTTGGGTATGAAATATGCTGTAGCA
The DNA here is from genome assembly GCA_025200525.1 of Camellia lanceoleosa. Lineage (NCBI taxonomy): Eukaryota > Viridiplantae > Streptophyta > Magnoliopsida > Ericales > Theaceae > Camellia > Camellia lanceoleosa. Next base: position 43,423 of record JANUSC010000466.1, read on the forward strand.
GTAATCTCTAGGCAACTACAAGGGTCATTTTTAAAGAGAAAATTGGTGAAAAGTCTATCCCAAAATGAGTATAAGGAAATTAGACCCAAGATAAAAATTTTATTTGGTGATAAGAATAAATCAAAAAGTTGTTGGTTCTGATGGCCAATGATGATGATCGTGATGACAATGGTGGTGATGGTGATGGTGAGGCAAAAATGTGTGATATTCAACAAATATGTTGTTGAATGACATGTGTCACATTTTAACATATAGTTTAGTGAATTTAAGCGCACAAAGCAGATAAATTGATTTCAAAAGATAGGTTAATTTCAATATATAGTTATCTTTTTGGACAAATTGTGTCAGTTTGGCCCGGAGAGATTAAAGTTTGGGCCTAATAACCCCAAAGATTCATAAATTGACTTTATGGGGATGTATATTCGAGCCTTAAGTTATGTTTAGATTATATATTTAAGGGTAAATTACAAGTACACCCCCTAAGATTTACTTAAAGTATAGATTGTCTCATGTAATTTGAAAAATTACAAATACCCTCTTGAATTTTTGATTTAATGTAATTAACTAAAAAATAATATTCATAATTGTTTTCCTATACAATAATAAAATTACTTAAATTATTAATTGCAACATATTTCTAATATTATTAAAAGCGTTAATTGACTTAATAATTTATTAATAAAATGGAGACGATTTGTTATGAAATTAAAAATCTCAAGGGATGGAATGTAATTTTCAAAATCACAGGAGGCGATTCGTATTTTAATCAAATCTTAAGAGGTGTATTTGTAATTTACCCTATATTTAAATAGAAACTGAAGAGAAAATAGGAGTGAAAAATGAAGAAAATAATATAAACACTAATGGTCCGTTTGGTTTAGTTTGAGAATTATGATTTGAGTGTGAAGTTGTCTTTTAATTTTTTTGCTTTTGAATTATGATTTGAAAATAAAAAATTTTTTAGTTATGAGTTTTGAAAATAGTTTTGAAATGATTTGTAATTTATTTTTATTTTTTTTGATTGATTGATGTATAGAATGTGAGAAAATGTGAAAAGGGAGAAGACAGATGAGAGAGAAAAAATAATTGATTAATTAATAATAATTAAAAAAAAAAAAGAGAGAGAAGAGAGGCGTTTTGAAAGTAATTTTGAGTTATATTTTACAAATATATTTGGTTAACAAGTTGCATTCAAATTATAATTTAAAAACAGAGTTGAATTTTGAAAAGTAAACCAAACGCTATCTAAATATTTTCTTCATCTCTCTCTCTCAAATTCCTATTTAAATTTATGACCCAAACACAATATTAGTGTTCCCATATTCTTCCAGGTTTTGGTTGATGAACTATGAAGCAACCATAGGAAAAAATAATCAAAATTAGAAGCATAATGTTTTCAAAACTGATTTTCTGACTTTGGTGATGCACATGGATAATCAAATTACGCATTAATATCTTGATTTTCTATATACATACCACATGAAATATACATAATTAATATTTGGCGTCTAACCAAACTTTGAAAAATTTCAATTGAGCTTACACTTTTAGGTCTTGCCAACTTTCAGGCCTACATTTGGCAAACAATAACAAGAAACGAAAAGGGGAAAAAAAGGCCAAATAGTTCTTCATCTGAAAACCTGTTCATTTGGTTTAATTTTACAATTATAATTTGAGTGTAGAGTTGTATTTTGAATTTTAAGTTTTTGAATCATGATTTGAAAAGGGAAAATTTGTTTAATTATGAGTTTTGAAAATAGTTTTAAGATTTTATTTTATTTTTTAATTAATTGATTTATAGAATGTGAGAGAATGTAAGAGGTGAGAGAAAAGATGAGAAATAAAAAATGATTGATTGATTAAATAATAATAATAATAATAGAAAAGAAGGATTTTAAAAATATATGTAATTAACATGTTTCATCTAAATAATAATTTTAAAATAAAATTGAACTTTAAAAAGTAAATCAAGTAACACCTAACTTTTTTTCAAAATCCAGAAGGGAAAAGTGAGTCAATAGAAAAACAACAACACAACACTGCCACGCCATCCTATCTTTGTGCACAATTTTCCATAATTTGCTATACTGTCTTCCAAGACATGTGGGGGAACAGAATTTGGACGTAGCTTCTCCAGCACAAAACACCAACATCATTTGGGAAGTGACTAAAACGCAGCTTGTGAAATTACAAGCACTGCCCTCCAGCAAAACTCCAACAAGCTGCTGCAAAATGAGCCACATGGCTCTAAAAGTAAATTTTCTAAGCAGCAGAGACCACTAAAAAAATCTTTATCACTAATAGTTTTAATGAGTTAAAAAATATAAAAAATAAAAGAAAAAAGAAAAATACAAGAAATAATCATCGCATCAAAGGGAGAGCCACCTTATTAGTGCTTCTCTAGTGTTCCCTTTTTAGTGCTCCCAAGCATTAATCTTTTTTAAGTTCGGTAAAATATTTTGATTATTTCATTGTGATGTGACGTTATAAATAAATATTAATTTAAAAAATAAAAAATAGCTTTTTACCGACAGTCTAAATCAATTTCTAAAAAAGCTAAAATGTTTAGTTAGAAGCCATCTTCTCAAACCACCTTAAAAAAAATTTAAAACAAAACAAAACAAAATAAAAAGAAAACAAAAACATTAATTAATCAATAAGAATATTGTGAGAGAAAGATTGAGAATAATGAAAACACAAGAAAGTAAGGTCTATTTCAGAAAGTAAAATAAAAAATTTAATTTTTTAATTTTTTTTAAAAAATATATTAAAAAAATAGAAAGATAATATAATATAAATAAATTAATAAGTTAATAAATTTTTTTTTTTTTTTTACTTACCAAAATAACCTAAGTGAAACCTAAACCAACTTTTGGGATTTTACTAATTCAAAACTTTTGAAGAGTTTTTTCTTTGGGCGGTCGATGAAAGAGAAAGTGAAAGATTTGTGTGAGAGAGAGACAGGACAGAGACAGAGAGAGACCATTTTTAGGATGGGCGGCTCCTAGTCAAAGAGTGGCCGTACCATCTAGACTTGGACATTGTCTGATCCACTTGACAAGCTAACATCTTCATGGTGTTAAAAGTTGTTGAAATTGAAAAATGTTTGGAAGTCTTAAACGAGTTTTAGGGAGCGAGACTTATCTATTAATGTAATTAATCTTTTTTTTTTTTTCCTCTTTTCTATCACATTATTAGAACTCAATTAGAATTTCAAAATTAAAGTTATGTATAATTGCTCAAAAGTTTAAATGTAAAACTTGCATGTATTCTATGTTTAATAATTTTTTTAATTTTTTAGCTAAAATATAAGATAAAAAAATTAGTATATTTGGAATGATTTTAGTTTTTTACGAAAAAATATGTAAAAAATAGATAAAAAATAAATCTTTAACTTTTGATATAAGTTCTTAGTTTTTAATTTTTTAATGACCTTTTGACTTTTAAGTTAAAATGTTGAGTTGTCAAATGAGACTTTAATACAATTGGATTGAAATTAATTGGTAATCTAGAGGTAATAGTATCACATGATATTGTTTATCATGTTTTTCAAAAATGAAAAGCTTAAACCAAATTAATTGAATTATTTCTTATCTTTTAATTATTTAATAAAGATAAATTGTCTTCATTACTAAAATTTTCTGGTAAATTGTTAATTAAAATCATAACATAAATAATGTGACATGATATTTTAAGACTACTGAATAATTACTTTAGGGTCATGTTATGGGAAACAAATCAAAATGATGTGTACTGTATATAAGTTATGACATTTGTGGTGTTGATTGTTACAAATGTCATAATTAGATCATTTTCAATTAAAAATGAATTATAATCAAACATCACACAAGATATAATTAATATTTTTTGGATTATAATCAAAATATTGTCATAACTAATATCATAATAAATCATAATTAATACTATAATGAGTTATAATAATATGTTATAACTAAATAACAAAAATTATAACTGAGTTATGTACACACCCCAAAACGAGTATCATAAATGTCCCATTACTTTTGGAACAGGTTTTTTTTTGGTGCAACTTATGGATTACTTATAACTTTACTTTTTATTTTATTTTTTTATTATTATTATTATTTATTGTAGATGTTTGTGTTAAAGTATTTGATATAACTTTTCACTTATAGTTTATAAAGTATAAACAACTTAAATAAATTAAGAAAAAAATAATTATCTAAATTTAAAAAAAAAATAGTATTTTAATTTCTATTTTTTTGTTATCAATTTTCAACCTAAGAAAAGTTATAGGTAGTGTTGGTTTAGTTTTATAATCGTGATTTTAATACACAAAATTTCAAAATTCATAACTAAAAACAAAATTTAAAAATTATTTTCAAAACTTATAATCAAACACATAATTCAAAATTCTATTCAAAAACTCTTTTAAAATTCATAACCAAAATTTTTTCAAAACTTTATTTTAAAAAAAAATCAATTTTTTTATTTTGTTTTTAAAATTATTTTTTATTTTATTTTTGAAGAAAAATATTTTTATTTATTTGAAAAAATATTTTGTTATTTTTTTTAATATTGGCCAAATAGTTGGTTATGATTTAGATATATATGACTGATCCAAAATTTTTAAAAAAATAAATATTTAAAAGAAAGTAAAACAATTAAAAAAATATTTAAAAAATAAAATTATTAAAAAATATTTTAAAAAAAAAACTTATTTTAAATTTTTAAATATTTAAAAAAATATTTTCAAAATTTATAACTAAATAAATTTTTTTCTTTCTAAAATTTAACTCAAAATTCATAACTTAAAATATAACTCTAAACTTAAATCATAATTTTAAAATTAAACTAAACGGAGCACAATGACATTTCGGTGACACTTATATCACTCTCAAATCAAGGAAATCTATATGATTGTTTGTGTGACGTATACGTGATGCATGGCTTACATGCCTAGGATCTAGATACAAAAAGGGTTTGACCTAGAGAGTCGGTTACAGGATGACAGCTTCGAATCGTACGAGTAGAAGAGACAGAAGCTCAGGTTGGCGATCAATTGAGATGTATAAGCTACGTGGTTCTTCTTGGTTCTCTTATAGAGTTGACTATATTGTGTTCACATTTCATAATGTATGAAACGTAAGCTCACTTCTTGGTGAACCAAAATGAGATGTCAATATTTGAATGATTATTAGAACCAAAATGAGATTTCAATCAGTTGTATCATGTTCCTTGAGACTTCTGTATTGTCTATTTCATCAATAGTTTGATGTCGGAGAGTGATAAGTACTGATTTTTATTTTGTTAATAGAAAAATTAGAAAGTTTTCGTAATTGATTAGGTTATCCAAATTCATGACCCTCTCATGTTGCATTCTTTCATATTTCATCACTTATTTGGGATGTAAATTTATTGTAAAATGACATGATTGTAAGATGTTTATGGTATAATAGTTATATTATGAGATATTTTTCTCCCAATTTTAGTGTTAATCGTCACTTTGATCCAAGGTATTGAGACACATAAGCAACGATGAGCCATAAGTTTAATTAGATGCATGTAGAATTTCAAATGGGAGAGGATAAGTTATTATGAAGAATTTTCAAATCACTGGGAGAGAAATTATTCAACATTCAGGCTTGGTTTGGAAAGAGGGTTGATTTTTTAATTTTTTTGACTTTTTTAGCTATTTAACCTGAGGCTAAGAGCATCTCTAACGGTGCATTACTTTTTCACCAAATCTGAGTACAAAATAGTTCTTTTTCTCAATCTGATATGGCTTGCTCCAACGGTGTGCATCAAAAGAAGGGACGTCCGGTGGGTCGACCGGTAAAGCTTAAAAATATATATATTTTTTTTACCTTTTTGAACTTGTTTGAACCTACCTAGTTGAACTGTTTGAACTTGTTTTTGGTCGACCGGTGGGTCAACTGGCCGGACATTCGGCAGGTTGACCGGTGGGCCCACATGCAACGTTACAGCACAGTGAATTGGTAAAAGCTCACGCAAATTCTTAGTTTGGTGAAAAATTTGCTCCGTTCTTAATTTGATATCAATTTGGTGAAACCATTGCAGCAGAAAAAGTGACTTTTTTTTATCAAATTTAAATTTGATACTGAATCTGATGCAACGTTGGAGATGGTCTAAAAAGCATGGTTTGGGAAGGACTTTTGATTTTTTTGACTTTTTTATGAGTGAAAGAATGTAATGATTATACGTTGGATGTGATATTTTATCTTATTGACCTAAAAAACTTATTTTATTTTTTATGACTATTTTAGCCAAAAAAAACCTCCAAACCCACTTCCCAAATAGGCACTCATTGTATGAGAAAGTGCAACAATTAGTGGATGTTGTGAATCTATCATATATTGAGGAACAAATAAAAGTTAGACATAAAAATTTTGTGTTATAAAATCTATTTTTAAGTCATACCTAGCTCAGTTGGTAATCAATTGGGAGGGTACTCTGATACTGAAGTTAATAACAATTCACAAGATATTCAATGCATAAATAATTTGAATGCACAAATTTACACGTATTTTTACCCTTGAAGTTGCTTACCTTTATATATAGAGTATTTTGTCGCCTCCTAAAAATCTCTTCCTTACAAAACTCATTCCATCTAGGAGCAACACGTTATCTAGGGTTAGGAAAAACTTCTCCCAAAACCCTAACTACAACTTAGGAGACACTTCCACTCGGACTCAACATTCTGACCTAATGTCTCAGCCATTGTATGGTGAGCATCAACACATCGGCCAATAACAATTTGCCACTTGCAATCTCCACCCGAGATTGTATCACGTGGCTTTACTCAAAATTACGTCTTCATAAAAATGAAATATAAAAATGTTTATAATGGCAATTAAAATAGTCTTGAATAAAGTCGAGTGGAAAAAAAAGATTCATAAGTCGACCACATTTGATAAGGCTTAAAACTTGGTTTGGTTTGATTTGGAAATCAAATATAATACATAAAATTATACACAAGCATTTTCTTTTCTATAGGGTCAATAATGATTTATATTTGTAATATTGGCAATGTAACACAATTAAAGAGTTATCTTAAAAAATTCTCATAAAATTAAATTTGTAAATAAAATTTATTTCATCAACTTTTAATTATATCATACATTTAAATTTTAAACACTTTTAAAAGTATATAATATTTCTATAATTCGTAATAGTCATTCCGTTCACTTTTGTTCAAAAACTCCACTGTTTGGTAATGATTACATTAATCATTGCTACATTAAGCATTATCAAATAAAATACTTATAATCAAGTAAATATGTACTCATTGCTACATTAAGGCCAAGTTTGACATCCCAATATAAGTGTACTTATTTCATCTTTTTATCTTTTTTAGGTCACATCAATCAACATCTCCTCTTTACTTTTTCTACACATAATACAAAAAAAGTCAAAAAGTGCACTTATTCTAAACTTCCCAAACTTGGCCTAAGCATTATCAAACAAAAGTACTTATAATCAAATAAATTTATTTATTATAAAAAAATCTTATATTAATATAATGATGGTTTCTGTTGTGTTTATAACTATGTATTATTGATTTTTTTTTTACATAATTAAATATTCAATGAAATATATGTTTTCTAATATTTATAAATAATATCCAACTAATTAGCAAAAAATATAGAGAAATAATCGGCGAGTACAGTGACAAACGCTCGGCAGCCAAACCTAACAAACAGGATAAGAATTTCTCTCGTCACCGGGTCAGCCGGTCACCATATTAAGGACCCACCCAACACTGCATAATTGAATCCACGTGTCCAAGATGATGACGTATCCTATTTAAGGCTGTGTTTGACACAGGCTCAAATTAATTGTAGAGACTGACCCAAAAAGACAAAATTGGCACAAGAGCCATGCCATGATTTTCAATAAAGTTTCATACATGCCCTATTAATGTGGGACCCACAAACCTTATCCACCCCCTTATACCTCGCCACGTACCCCTCTTAGTCAAAGCCTCAATTACCATGCACATGCATACTATATAAATAAATATTTATTTATTGGTATGTGAAAAAGACAGTTAACTTACAGGTGGCAGTAACACGTGTCAGCCTTCCCTTCTCCGGCGACTATTACCGGCGTTGTCGCTGGGTCTGACTGTTGGGATCTATGAAACCATTTTGATTTCTTTAGTTCTATATCTTTCTATTTATATAGATAATTATTACCCATTTGGTCTAATTCAAAAAAAAATTAAAACTTGAAGGTTACTTTATAAGAAAGATAGGATTGAATTGAAATATTGTTTGTTGAGACAAAGCCAACAACTATTTATTATTATTATTATTTTTTTTTTAATATTATTTGTATATATATGTTGAGTGACAGATATGGAAAGTTTTTGATATGATTCCATACATATTTATATTGCATCAAATTGTTATTTTATTTCATAGGATTTAATATTTTGGGTGGACATGAAAGGGTCCACGGTTTTAATACTTTTTGTCACCCCAATACCCCATTCATTTGTGATCTGTTGAATTCAATGTGTAATTATTAGGGATAATTATTCAGTAATTTCAAAATATGGACACGTGATAATTCATAATATTATAATTTGCGGAGAAGGTGGGTAGATGGACATTGTGTTGGGTGATTGAGAAATATGAACGACATATTTATAATTGGTTAGGGAGTATAGACACGTAATACTCCGGAAATATTAAATAATTTCTCTAGAATAGAGCTACCAAAGTGTAAAATTTAGAATAACAAAACAAACACACATAAAAAATATTTTGTAATTCAAAAATCCAATGTGTAGATTTGATTTATTTTGAGTATAATTCACATAATAATTTTAAAATTTTTTTTTCTATCTAATTAATTTAATTTTTTTTTTCAATTTCAAATGATAATATGTTAATAGTAGTGAGTATCGATGATGCAATCATATATCTGTTGAAATATTGGTGATTAAATGTATCATAATTTTAAAATTCTATTATGTATCAACAAGTTCAAACAATGATTAGTAGTGGTAAGTTCAGAAGAAGAAAAGCAAAGCATAGTGAATTTTGGGACACAATATTGCAACAAATTATTAAGAAAATTTTACAAGTAACATTAGCAAAGTAAAAGCCCATAGGAATACAAAAAAAAAAAAACAAAAACAACTCTCTACTGATTATCAGTTTGATTTTCAAATTACATGAATTCATTAACATGTTCCAGTATGTCTGGAATTTAAAATTTCAACATGCCACTGCAGTAGCTTTCCCTCTCATCTTCAGTAGTCGTAGTACTGCCGCTGTTGATGTACGTTGAATTCGAATTCAATGGCGCCGGACTCGATGAAGGTGAAGACATAGTTGATAAGACAGATGCAAAGCTGAAGTTGTTGCTGTTGTTGGATTGAAAATTTGAGTTTTCAGATGGATTAGGGTTTTCAATGATGCTTTGATCAGACCCATAATATTCATAGTTTGGTAGGGACATGTAATATTCTCCCAAGCTTGAAGCCATTCCATTGCTTTGCCAATCATTTAGTTGACAATTTTGGGAGCTAAAGTTGGTAAAATTTGATGAGAATTGGTCCACATTTGGTTCCATGAGTTGGGCTTCATTAGGAAATGGAATATTACAAGTTGGAATTTCTTGATCAATTAGGGTTTGAAGTTGGTTAGGTTGAACCAATTGTGGCATTTGGTTTTGGACTTGTGGGTTACAAAGCTGGTTTTCTTGAACATTTTGGAGAATGAGGTTTGGGTTTTCACGGTGAGAGGTTAGGAGAGAAGTGGCTATCCTTAGCAATTCTGGGTTTAACAGGGTGTTTGAACACCAAGAAATCTTGAAAGATTCATTTGAGATGAGTTGTTGTAGAAAGATGAGCTTAGAATTGAAGAAATGTCAAGAAGATCAAGGCGAGGATTGTGAGTCACTGGATCGATTCCCATTCGGAGAAGCGTTTTTCTGATATGGGTATTCCAATAATTTTTTATTTCGTTGTCGGTCCTGCCGGGCAAGCGAGCAGCAATAGCAGACCACCTAAGTCAAACAAAGAAGAGAATACAAAATCAAACTTTTGTACGTAATTGTTAAAAGACTCAAGCTCCTCTCATATTACTGGACAGCAAATCGTGAGAAAAATAATAATTTTTTTCTCTAGAAGCTTAATCATCTCTGACAACTAGATGACCAGTTAAGTGACAGAGACTAAAAAGTAAATGTCACGTACCTAGGAAAATTATTTAAAAAATAAATTTTCTAGGTGCGAAACAATTTTAGAAAAAAATGGTTAAATCAAAACAGGAAAAACAACTTACTTGTTTCCTAATATAATATGTAGTTGGATGATTGTCTCTTCCTCTTCAAAAGAGAATCTTCCTCTTTTGATATCAGGCCTCAAATAGTTGGTCCAACGAAGCCGACAACTCTTTCCACACCTTTGCAGGCCTGTATGTAACAATTGTACAAAAATATTACTATATATCAAACTTTAAAAACCCAGAAAAACTCATAAATGATTCAACCATGCAAACAATAAACAACATTGAAAACTGAAAAAAGAAGAAATATATACCAGCATTCTTTGGAAGTGTCCTCCAATTTCCATAGCCATTTTTCTGAATATAATCTATTAGCTTCTGATCTTCCTCAGGAGTCCATGGTCCCTTTTTAAGCCCATTTTTTTCACAACAAGGTGTTCTTCCCATGCTTAACTTTGTTTAGTTTATCACAAACTGAACTGTTCGAGAGAGAGAGAGAGAGAGAGAGAGAGAGAGAGAGAGAGAATCCCAACAGAAGAGAAGATAGAAAGATGTAGGTCCGTATGGGGAGTGCAGGTCCGTATGGGGGAGTGCAGGTATATATATAGGCCATATTTTTTTTTTTTTTTTTTGGAGGGACTGGATAAGTGGATTATAATTTATCGAATTATTAATTTAAATATTGTCTTTGATTATTTAGTTAAAAATAATGTGTATCTTATGTTTATTTTTTCATGAGATTCAATGTCTCGAAAGGATTATCTTATTAAATCTAATGTTTGATTGAAATATTATGGAGAAAGATAAATGCTCAATAAACTAGTTTTTCATTTTTAATTATTTATTAAGTAATAGTAATACTAAATCTACCTTTAATATTTTAATTTTTTTTACTATATTAAATAAAAATTTATTTATTTTTATTTTTTAAAAATTAAATAAATTTATTTTTTAAATTAAATAAATAAAACATCAATAAGAATTTATGTTATTTTTTAAAAAAAATTTCAAATAAATTATTTTAAAAAATAATAAATATTAAATAAAAATCAGTAAAAATTAAATAAAATATCAACAAAAATTTAAAATAAAACATCTATAAAAATTCATTTAAAAAATTAAATAAACAATCATTTAACAAAAATTAAATTATGTTATTTTATTTTTTAATTGAGATTTTATATTTTATTTTATTTTATTTTATGAAATACAACGCATAATCAAATAAAATATTTTGAAGACAAATGTGTCATTTTACAATTTCATCCTACAGGATTTCAATCCCACATCCTGTAGAACATAATACTTGTCTACAAATTCTCAACCAAATAATAAACTCTACGATGGATTGAATATGAAATCCAATCCTTGTTTGGGGAGATGATTAAGGTTACAATAACTTATCAAAATATAAAATAGACTAAAATAATTAATAAAATAAAATATTACATCTAACCCATAATCATTTCACTTTTTCTTTCATAATTATCAAACCAACTATTAAAAAACTTGTTTGGGAAAGGCTAAAAATTGACTTTTTAGACTAAGACCAAGTTTGGAAAGACTAAATAAGTTCACACTTTTTATCTTTTTATTTTTTTGGGTCACATCAATTAACATCTCCTCTCTAGTTTTCTACATATCTTTCTATAAAAATTCAAAAATTGCACTTATTTAGAACATCCCAAACAACCCCTAAAATTCACAAAAACATAAAATAAGTTAAAATAGTAAATAAGACAAAATGTCACATCATTTTCATAATCATTTCACTTTTTTCTGACAAATATCACATTCAACTACAAAAAATATTTAACCACCTTTCCAAATTTAAAAATTTTAATTTAGTAAAATAAAAAAAAATTAAAATAATATACTAAAATAGCTAACTTCCCAAGTAATGCCTTTAGGGATTTGAATTTCACGGTTGGAATGGCAAACCAAACACAGTTTTACTGTTTGTATTACATGATTAGGCTAAAATAGCTCACTTTTTCTTTCAGGATTTGAATTACAAACCAAACACAGTGTTAGTGTTTGTATGTATAGCTGTGAGAGAGAGAGAGAGAGAGGGGAGAGGAGAGAGAGCGAGAGAGGAGAGAAGCGGGAAGTCAAAGGAATACGGTGCCGTCTTTTTCCATCATAAAGGCGACGTGTACCCTCTTTTTGGAGAAATTTTTTTTGAAACTTCAATCTTCAATCTCAGTCTCTCTCTCTCTATCTATCTTAAGATGGTAAATTTTGGTCCCGTTTAATAATTTAAAATTTTAGTCAAAAATATTATTCATTGGGTTTAGTTTGAGATTCTGAATTAAGTTTTTTAAAAATTAATTTTTTTATTTTTTATATTTTTTATTTTTAATGAATATTTTTAAAATTTTAAGTTTTTTTTATAACTTTTTTAGATGCATCTTACTTAAATATGTCTAAAAAGTAAAATATTTATGAAAAATATTTTAAAAAATTAATAAATACACAAAAATATGAAGAACATATTAAATTTTTATATATATATTTTTATATTTTTGGTATTTAGTGAATTTTTAAAAAAAAATTTCACAAAAATTCAGTAAAAACAAAAAAAATACAAAAAACAAAAAAGTAAAATTTTTGAAAATTATTTTTTAGAAACTCAAACTTGTTTGTCATCATCTAAAAAAGTTAAAAAGGTAAAAAGTCTTTATCATATTTAAATTACATCACCTCTTTACCACATCACTTCAAACCCAACCTATACTCAATAAGTTTGGGTACATTCATTTAATCCAAAAAGTCAAAAAGTTACTTAAAAAGTTAAAAAGTTAACACTATTCACCAAAAGTCAACAATTACGGCTGCACAACTCCCAATTCAAATTTTCCTCTAAAAACTAATTTTTACAATTTTTTATTACACATTTTTCATAAAAAGTCAAAAGTTAACCCAAACATCCATATTTTCAACCTCATCTTTTTGTCTAAAAGACAAAAAAAGACTTATTTAGTCTTCCCAAACAAGGCCTTAATCAAAAGTCAAAAAGACACTTATTTATAACTTATCATATCATACTTTTTGTTTTTAACATTTTCTTATAAAAAATCAAAAAATTACTCTCTTCATCTTAAAATAATAGTTCTTCTTAAAAAATTTAACTTTTTTTAATAGTATAATTATTAGATTTTAAAAAATTTAATTTTTCAAAATTATCTTTTAATAGTATATTTTTTAAAAAAATATCAATTGTCATAATTATACTTTTTATGTTGTTAATAAATTTAAAACAATGATAAAATAAAAAATTTATATCATTTTAATTCTTAATTTTTTTAAAAAAATTAATATTTTAAGAGAATAAAACTAATATTTAAAAAAAAAAGAGTATTAAAATAATCTCTTCTTAAACCATGCTTTACTTTAAAATAACAAATGTCACACCATTTCACAGTCTCTCTCTCTCTCTAGTCCATACAACCTTTTTTTTTTTTTTTTTTTTCACATCACATACATCATTTTCCGGCGGTGTGTCTCTCCTTGCTTTTTGTCATTCATATTAGCTGTCATCAACGCCGTTAAGGCCACGTACGATCAAATTCGTTTGATATTGATTAATATAATCAACTTTTTTGGATTGAATTTTTTTTAACTTGGCTTTTTTAGGCCTATTTTAGGGAGTAGGTTATAATCTACTTTTTAAATTATAATTCACTTTTTCTCTCATAAAAAAGTTACTTATAAGTAATTTTTCACTAAAAAACTGATTATAACCATATTTTCAAAATAGTCCTTATTTTCGTTTGATTTAGATTTTTTGAATTTTTAAAATTTTATGAAAGAATAAGTGTAATGAATATAGGTTAAATATGATATTTTATCTAATTAACTATTTAATTTATTTTGTTATTTTGTACCTTCTTTAGCCCCAAAATGATAGTCCAAATCAGGGCAAAATATCAAATCAGTAACACTTTGTAAAAATAATTATAAATATCAATAATTAATATTATAAATTTTTTCATTAATTTTTAATTATTTTTTTAAAATTTCACTAGGCTGTAATTACTTCAAAATTATTTTGTGATTCATAAGTTCATCTATGAGTTGATTTTTTTTAATAAATTTTTAATTTTTTTAAATGTAAAGTAAAAACAAATTAATATATTTGATAAAGACGTTTTTGTTTTTTACTAAAAACATGTAAGAAAGAGAGTGTGAATTAAATTTTTTTGGATTTTTAATTTTTAGTTATTTTTTATATTTTATTTTGGACTACAATTATGCCTTCCCAAGCCCGGCCTAAATTAAATTTGATGCAATCAATTATAGTCTATTAAATTATAAAACATAAATTTTGAATTTTCATCTTTTTTTATCTTCAATTGAACTTCACATTCTACGTTTTTTTTTCTTCCTATAAATACAAGACACTATGAATAATGAAAAATATTATATATAATTTTATGTTTTACCCCTTTTTTTTATTCTAAACATGCACAAATGAGTCTCATGTGCATTCATTCACGTGTATTCCATTCTCTTGGGTCAAAGATTGAAAAAAATGAAATAATATATATATAATTACTCATAAATAATTAGAATTAAAGTTTGAGATCCATTTTAAAAAGTTACATTATTTTTTGTTATTTTTTTAAAAAATTTATGTCAAATTTGTTATTTTTCTGGTCAATCAAATTTAAAATGATATAAAAAGTAAAATAAATAAATAAACAAAGGAAAAATTCAAAAAAAAAAAGTTCATTCCAGATTTAAGAAGATACAAAAAATAATTGTTTGACATGTTATTTTTATTTTTAGTGAGCTTTCTCTATATTGTTTTTATTTATTTATTTTTAATTTTCTGGTCAAAGTGTAAATTTTTTGAAATTCTTTTCAAAAAAAAAAAAAATCACTAATGAAAATGTCAAACAAAAAAACTATGAATAAAAGCTAATTCCAAACCATGTCGGAAGAAGTTATTCCATGCCAATGTGGCATGACCAAGTGGTACTTTAAATAGATTATAATTTGATAAAGAAAAATGCTCTGAAATTTTAATTTTTGAATTTTAAATTCAGTTCTAATGAGCTAGTAGTGAGCCTCATCCATTGTGATATGATATTTTGGTCTTGATTTTTTTTTCTCCTTATCATATCATTAGTGTTTTATTAGAATACTAAAATTAACGGTTTGAATCATTACTGTTTGATAAAATTTGTAGGATTTAACACTTTATAATGAGGATTAAGGAAATAGTGAAAACCCATGATTCTATTTGATGACTGATTTTGTGAAATGGCCCTATGATGCTCCATAGACATCCAATAATTTTTTGGGAATATTTTTATAACATAAATTTCATACAAAAAAGACATTCAAAATAATGTGATAGTTTATATCCCCTCATCTTAAAATTAAAAGCCCATTAAAAATATCATTACCACATTATTTTTCTAACAAATGTTATATGATAATCCTATTTGTAGACCATTTTCTTTTTTTAAAGATAATAAAATGGGTAAGTTATACTAACACTTCCTGAAGTTTGGATTTAATACATATTACTTTTGATATTTGAAAAGTTATATTCTTACTCTTATGGTTAATAGCGTCATTTCACAAACCTCCTGCTTATATAAAAGACAATAACTCCTAATAGAAAAACAAAAGAAATTATATTGAAAAAAAAAGAGTAAAACAAATAAAATTAAGAAGGGAAAAAAAAATAGAAAAAGTAAAGCAAAGTAAGAAAAGAAAGAGTATATGAATTCAATGTTTTTTTAATACCAACGTTAATTCTATCTAAATAATTATAATGACAGGGGGTCAGTGTAGTTTTCAAATGTCAGGGGTGATATGTATTAAATCTAAATATCAGGAGGTGTAAATATAATTTATCCTAATAAAATTAAATTTTTAAAAAAAATTTGGAGTTATATGGTAAATCTTGCTTTTAGTCTAACAGTGTTAAGTCTCTTTTAAGAAATGAGTTAAAAGTTATTTTGTAATTTTTTATTCATTGTAGGTCATATTATATCTCATATTTTTTATACATTTTAGAAAAACAAAAAATTAAAAAAAAAAAAAAATCAAGGGTGGGCTTCACGGCGTCCCACCTAATATTTTTGCATGCTCCATTTTCAAGTCGGCTAGAGCTAGCCATGTCAAATACGTCATATGTGAAAAGACCACATAACCCCTCACAAAACCACTGCCTTGCACCGTACAGGTTTCATGCTGCATGGGCAGTTTTGGCTTAAAACAATAGATGTTGATGACTTCTTTTTTATTTTCAGGAATAACAAGGAGCAAAACCTAATAGTTTAGTGTGAGTCATACCATATAAATATTAATCTAAACAATAAATTGTTTTTTTTTTTTTTATAAATATTTTTTGTGATTCAATAATATTTACTTTTTGATGATTAAATTTATACAATTACTTTATATATATACCTAACAAAAAAAGGTTGGTTTTCTCTGATGTTCGACATCTCAATTTGAAAGAGCATTTGGCTTTAGTAGGCCTATTTTAGAATTGATTTCGAAGATCTAAATTGTTCATTTTTTAAAACTCATTAACTAAAATATTCATGCAAAAAATCAAACATATCGAATATCGGTAATTATATATTTAAATCAAATTCGCTTTTACAAGAAATATGAACAGATATTCTTAAAATTATATTTATCGCTTATTTTTAAAAATAAATATAATTCAAACATATAGTTATTGATATTTAATCATCTTAATTTTTGTATAAATATTATATTTAATAAATCGTAAAAAATGAGTTGTTTGGATCATTTCAAATCAATTCTAAAATAGATCTATCAAATCTTAATACTCTCTCTAATTGATATGATAATTGGAGAAAAGTTAAACCCTACTGACACGTGTCTGGAGTTTGAAGATGAGCATTTAATTCATCGTCACAATAATAGAGTTTGGTGTTTACAGAAACATGGGAGCATTTATTAAAAAAGGTTCCTCGTTGAACTTGAAGATAAGGTTTTCTATAGTCTCCATTACACTGGAAAGTTGAATCGGTGCATTTAGCTGGGTCTCTGGAAATTTATTAAAGTCATATTTTGATGATTTAATTTGTTTATGTTTTATGATTTAATTTGTTTATGTCTAATTTATCTTAATATACTGTAAATAAGTTGTTTTCATTATCATTTTTTATGACTCGGAAGTAGGGTTGGATATAGGGTTATCTCACTCGTGAAAACCGCTCAACTTGATTCAAACTGCATACAAATGGGCGGTTTCAAGTGTGAAATAAGGTCGAATGCGGTTTAGATTATTCTTTCATTGAGAGTTTCACCAGCACCCACAAGCAGTGACGGAGTCAAGAAATTAAATTAGATGGGGCACTTACTAATTATAACATTAAAAATGTTTACAAAAATATTTCACATAAATTTTTACGATTGACTTCAAGAAAGATTAAAAAAAAAATAAACAGTGTGTTTGGTTTGAATTTTTTGAATTAATTTTTTTAAAAATTGAGTTTTTTATTTTTCATATTTTTTTGTTCTTAGTGAATATTTTTAAAATTTTAAGCATTTTTTTACTTTTTTAGATACATTTTACTTAGATGTATCTAAAAATAAAATAAAATATTTGGAAAAAATATTTTAAAAAATTAATAAACACAAAAAAAATACAAAAAATGTACTTTTTTTTATATATTTTTTGTATTTTTGGTATGTAGTGAATTTTTTAAAGATTTTTTTTGCAAAAATTATACTTTTTAAGTGTATTTATGTTAGGTGTGTCTAAAAATTAAAAAAATTGTATAAAATATTAAAAAAATTCAATAAAAATAAAAAATACAGAAAACAAAAAAGTAGAATTTTGTGAAAAGTGTTTTTAAAAAACTCAAACCCAACAAAGTGAATGTTATTTGTAATTAGTGTATCATGAACAATATTAAAAAAGTCATATATATAAAGTTTTAAAATAAATTATATAATGATAAAGTAATTTTTTATACAAAATATGTGTCAAAATTCAATATAATAGTCATACCGTCATCATTGACATGTGATATCACTAATTAGTAGTAAAAAAACATGGAGGATGAACCCTATATATCAAATATAACTAACAATTCAATAAATTTTATATTTTCATTGAGATTAATTATATTTGCATGTCAATAATGATAGACATTACCATTATATTGAAATTTTCACAGATAATAATATCGTAGTCTCTTTATTTTTAATCAAAACAATCATTATTGTTCTTATAATTTTAAAAATGTCATTGACATTTCACTTTAAATAATATTTTTATAAATTTTTTTATTTAAAATATTATTTTTATGTTTGTCTAAAAAAAAAAAAAAAAAAAATTCAAAACCCAAGGGAGGCACTTTGCACCCTTTTTCCTTCCGCCCCTGCCCACAAGCACCCGCCCGCATTAACAATTTTTAAAAAAAAAAAAAAAACTTAGACAGTCGATCTCTCCTCACGTATCTCACAGATTTATATCAGATTTTTTTGCCCAAACCAAACCGTAATCTTTCAGCAGCAGCCTCTCTCTTCTCACTCTCTAATAGTCGTTCTTTTCCCTCCCCCTCTCTCTCTCTCTCTCTCTCTATGGTGATCGGTGAAGCCAGTGATCGAACTTGCAACAACACCTCCTACTACGGCATAGTTGTCACTCTTTCACTCTCTCGTACTCGTTTTTTCTTCTCTTCTTCGGCAACACCTCTAGTTGTAGCTCAACACCGTCGTTGAGGTCACTCAAAGACTCAAATCTATTTTTGTTTTGGATTTTTGTATTTTCAAGAACTCTTTCTCATATAAACTTGCTTGTATTATAAAAAATAAGAACTTAAATGAATCACCCGTGGTTGATTTATGGTGTTCTCTTATGTGTGGTTTTTTCTATTGGCCTCCTTGACAACACCTTCGTTGCTATACCTATATATACATATATAATATATGTAACGCCCTCAAAAATAAACCCATAATAAATAATATAAACATGCATCATTATATTAAAACAATAATATAAGTCCATCCATCAGAGTATTATGAAATAAAACATCAGAAAATGCCCTACAGGCTTACATCTTGCCAAGCCAATACTTGGACACAATTCACTGAGTTCTAACTCAAAAACAGATAAAGCCCTAGGCTTGAAAGATTACATTGTTCAAATAAAACAAATAAAAATAAAACAAGTCTTCAAATTCAATTCCTCACAAGCTAAGTCCTTGGAGGGAGTGAACCACCTGAACTTGAAAAATGAAGTTCCCATATAGGGTGAGCCACAGCCCAGTAGAAAAATACTAAACCAAGCATAAGAATTAACTAAAGCATTAGTATTCGATACATGGTTAACACAAGATAATCAATTTCCAATCTTCATGACACGAATGCCTACATTGTCTATGACATATTGTCTATAACACCTTTCACTTTCCAATATTTATTTCACCTTCCAATTATATCATAATGGCTCGAACCCCGCCAACTATACTAGTGATCCAAATGTCACAAAATAAATGAGGCCAAAGCTCAAACCACAACACTTCCATACTTCCAACTGATACTCATTATAATGATGTATCATATCAACAATGAATAGCAATATTGCTATTATCAATAAGCATACATATGAGTAATGCTACTCGAGTCCATCCCTATCTCCTCCCAACAAATCCGGTTTAGAGGTCCATCCCTATCTTCCCTAAACCGTGGAGTTCATCCCCTATCTCCTCCAAATTACATGCATATGCAATGAAACACACAATTGCTATATACAACACATAATCAATACAAGTAATGTTCAGATAATTCAATACCAACATATGTAACTTAATTCCATATACCTAAGCCGTAAGCAGGTCTACAACAATCAATGGCTATCCTCCACCGATAGCCCAAAGCAGTTATTTCTAAACAAGAACTAAATACATCAATGAATGTAAATTTAACATCCCCAATTCCATGAATTAAACCAAATTCCACATTATTCCTTTAAATTAATTATACAAAATTAATCTAAACCAGAACCCTAAGGTTTCTTCCAAAATTACCAAACTACCCCCCCTACATACCAAAATACCAATACTTAGGATTAAAGCGTATAAATGGAGTAGGAAATCCCTACCTCGAAGAAATAAGTCGAAAAGGAGAAGATGAGGATGATGCCCAAAACTTGAAAGTGCTCCAAACCAACAATTTCTCAGATTAAAAGGAAGCCCTCACTCTCCTCTACCTTTTTAATGAAGGAACTAGGTAGGAACACGCCTAACTAGATCAAACCTAGGAGAGAAGGTGTTTAGAGAAGAAGAAAAGTCTGATTTTAGGGTTTTAGATCAAAAGAAAATCGTTTTAAAATACGCTGCCAGATGATACCCGACGCTCACTGAAGGAAGACCGTCGCCGAGCGACCAGACACAAAAAATCTCGCGCGAGCTAAGAAATGCTCGCTCGAGCGAATAACAAACCAGCTCGCTCGAGCGAAGAAAGCTCGCTCGAGCCAACAAACACTGCTATCAGGTCTAGGTACTGGACGCAAATCTCGCTCGAGCGAAGGGACCCTGGCTCGAGCGAAGAAGCAAAAACAAAGACCTCGCTCGAGTGAAGAAGAGCTCGCTCGAGCGACCAACCCAGAAACTGGACATGAACTCTTGGTTTCAAACCCAACCAACCTGTAAACAACCTGCCCAACAATTCCTATAACTCAAAACTGAAGAATTAAAGGACAACCACAACAACAATGATATACAATGGAATCTACTAACATAGGTCGGGATACACTAATCAAATGGGAAGAGACCGAGGTCGCTATAATATATGTATACTCTGTGTAGTGAGTTTGAGTTGGGGAAAAATAGGGTCAAGTTTTGCTTTTTAAAGGAAAAAATTCAATTCAAATCGCTTGAATCGCTTGTATATTCGCGAACCCTATCTGCATTAATCGCAAACCACATTGCGGGCTGTTGTGGGTTTAATTTTTTCCAAATCACATACATGAAGATAAAATTGTAAACCGAACCGTTCAAAACTAATCCGCGACCATCCTACTCAGAGCTAAAAAGACAAATATAAAATTTTATTTAAATGTTAAATTTATATTTTTCTTTGTGTTTTTAAAGGAATAACTCTTTTCTAACTTATAATTGGATGGTGCATTGTAGGCCCATGTTGATGACCTAATCTGTCGATCAGTTCATCTGACATGTTTGTAGATTACTTATAAAAAATTTAAGCTAATCCAATAATTATAATTATACATTTTCATCATATTTATTTTAAATAAATAAACAGCATATTTTTAAATTCATATATATCATTCATTATATATATGGTAAAAACGTGTTACTACAATTACCATATTGATTTTCACATAAATTGATTACATACAAGGATTCAAAAAAATAATTAATACAAGAATTCAAAAGATGAATAATTTAAAATTATTAAATGTTAAAGCCTATGATAAGCCTACAGGGCTAGACTACGCGTTCTTGTCGGTTTTGAGCAATTAGAGACAATTTCCAATATATATGTATATATATATATATATATTTTAAATCCCCTAATGGTATGAAATATGAAGGGTAAATTACATTAACACCCTGATATTTTTATTTAATACAGATTTCTCTTTCACATTTGAAAAGTTATATTTTCTTTATAAAATTTATAATTTCATTATAAATTACCCCATAAATTATTGATGTTATACCTTAAAATTTTTTAAATGATCATTTTGTCATTTTTTTTTTTATTATTTCTTCTTTCTATTATCATAACTACGATCTATGACTTTTTATCATTAAATTTTACCTGAACATATTCTTATTGAATGATAATATACAAACATAAATTTTATATAAAATTTCAAACACAAAACACCATAAACATAATTTATATTTATAATAATATCACTATCACAATATTTTTATGATATTTTTTGTATAAATTTTTATATATGAATATAATTTTTTATTTATATTTCCACCATCATTTTTCTTTCTCATATATTCACCCACATTTATTATAGTATTACAAAATACTATCATTCACATTTATTATTACAGTATTACTTAATTTTTGTATTTATATATATATATATATATATTTTTATATTTGGTGAATTTAAAAATAAAGTTCACAAAATATTATACTTCTTAAATATATTTAGATTAGGTGTATCTAAAAAATAAAAAAATAAAAAAAATTGCTGAAAATATTAAAAAATTCAGTAAAAATAAAAAAAATACAAAAAGTAAAAACTCAATGTTTTGTGTGAGTTAAAGTAAAAAAGATGATTGTTATTTTCCTTTAAATGACATGAACAAAATATTAGTATTATTTTATAATTTTATATGTATAAAAGTTAAGAGACAAATATGTTATTTTCATTTGATAGGGAAGTAAACATAAATTTTTAAATATGAGAAAAATCTGTATTAAATAACAATTTCAAGGGTGCCAATATAATTTATCCAAATATGAATGAAGATCTTGATTTTATTAATGCCCGTGACATTTGTTTGTGTTTAGTTTTGTGTCAATAAGCCTATTTAGTTATAGGAGTTAGATTCATAAAGGGTAATTAAATAGGGTCTAATTTGTCTTTAGTTAGAGATTATGATTAGACCCAACCGTTCATCAGAGGTTTATTTTTGAGTCTCGTTTAATAATTTAAATTGCTTACATTTTAAAATTTGTCGAGTATGTTATTCATATAAAAAAATTAAATCGATCAGATAACGATAACTATGTGTTGAAATAAGTTTTATACGAATTGTATATTTTTTTACCATTTATTTTTTATACAAAATTAATTCGAAAACGAAATTGTTGTTATTCGATCGATTTATTTTTTACATAGATAATATGTTTGATAAATTTTAAAATATAAATAATTTAAATTATGAAAATAAGATCTAAAAATAAACCACTATGCAGATTGTTAATTCTAATATTAATCACCAACTAAAAACAAACTGGATCCAATTAAATAACCAGTACAAAGATTGGAAAATTTGGGAAGCATTCAAAAGTATAGTCAACAAGAACCCAAACTGCTGGCCAAGGAAATGACACACGTGATATAAACCAATATCGGGCTGCACAAATAGGCCCTACCAAGTAGCCAGGGAAACATTACTTTTATGTCTTTGCCTATCAGTCCAAAAGTTTTTAATTTCTTAGAACGGCTTCTCTTAGAATTTCTCACGCCTTGCGTCACAAAGTAGAAGTGTAATCACAATTCAACCATCAACCTCTTCCTTCGCCACAAGAGTCCAACAAAAGAAAAATTATATTTATCTGGCAATATATATTTTTTCCCTCAATAGTGGTGAGGCGGAAATGTTAGAAAAATTCAAAGGTAATAAAATTATCTTAAGACAAGTAGAAATTTATTGATTACCTCCAATTATAATTAATGAATACCGATAAGAAAGACCCAACTAGGCCGTAAGACCAAGGGCCAATAGAGGTAACTAGCTCACAGATGCGCTGACAGTAAAAAATGTGCGCGGTGCGATTTGGACGGTTTGAGAATAAAATTACAAATCGAATGGCGAGTTAGCGGATTGGCGGATTGACAAATTGCGGTTTAGGTAATTTTTTAGATTAAGATTGAAGAATATTCTAATTAATTATTATACATTTGCATAATATATAACACTAATTTATATAATATTTTTTAGATATATAACACAAGTAATTTTACATAATATGTTTCATAGATATAACCACTAAGTTGTAATAAATTTCATATTTTAAATATCCCTCACACTTATTTTTATATTGATATTTCATTGGAAATTAAAGAATATACATGTATTAACTATAGCGGAGCGGAATAGTTCGGTTGGCGGATTATAAATTTTAAAATTTAAACCGCGGTTAGCGGTTAGAGCCGTGCGGTTTTATGCGGATCGGTGCGCTTTTACGGATTGGGCGGTATTTTGTACAGTCCTGCCGACAGTAGACTCACCTAATCTGACCAACAAACTGAACGGGAATTAGCATAACACTCATAACTTTGGTCAATCAATAACTGACCCAAGGAGCTCAAGATGACCCAAAGGACTGTTACAACTACATCTCGTACTAAGTACAACATGGACTTGCAGAGAACTTCTGTATTCTCTACTTGCCTCCTACAACTTGCACTTATCGTTAGAACAAAACAAATGTGAACCTATTGTATGAAAGGGTTCGGAGATGTCGTTGAAAAATTTGAAAGTCGTCGGAATCTTCGAATGTCTGCCGAAAAATTCGAATATTCTAGAAATAGTGAGAGGCTTAGATTCTTTAATGGTCGCAACTAGGAACACAATAGCAAAGAGATGATGGAGATAAGAGATTAGGTGAAGAAGAAGGCAAAAGAGTTAGAGAGAGAATAATGGGGAGGCTCTTCTATGGATCTCCCACTTTCACTCTTAAGGTAGATAATGGAGAAGGAAAATTAGTTTTCTCCCAAGAATTGTCTCTCCAAAATCCATCCCTTATAAAGCTATGGGTGAGTGCTATTTATAGGCATCTTATAATATAGGATAAAGCCCATGTGCAAGGCATATTAGGAATATTCCATCTAACTAGCTTGTTCGAGGAGGTGACCTCTCCGAGGATAAGGAAAACCTCGAAAAGGAAATCAACCTCTCGGCAAACCCTTTTTATTTTAGCCACGGCTAACCAATGATCCACAATTATTCAAAAGGGTTAGGGGTAGTCCAAGAGAACGCCCTGCCGCAGAAGGATCAGGGGTAGTTCAAGAGAATGCCCTGCTGCAAATATTGTCGAGTCTCAGAGATCTCCTAGATCGTGCCACCTCGACCCGAGTATAGGCTAGTTTAACTGAAGAGTGAATTTATCTCCACTCACCGTCCTCGGGATCGGGTCCTTTGTTCAGACTCCATCATGCCCATGGTTTTGGTGCATAGATCCTGGAAAGCTCCGAGACCACAAGTGTTCTGGGACTCATTAATGGAGCGGCTTCTAGATTGTGTCCGAATCTATTCGAAGCCAAGCGCTTCAGATCTCTAGGTTCGTGGATCCAAACCCTTTCAAGTCCGAGCTCAAATAGTTCTCTAGGTTTGTGGTTCCGAACCCTTTCAAGACTAGAGCAATCTGGCCCATTCGATGATGATATCTCTGGGTCCACTAATTTTATGCTTTCTGACTGGGCTTTGATTGGGCTTAACTAATTAGATGGGCTCGAGTTAACCCCTTTTACATTTTGTCCCTTGCATGTACGGGAAAGTCTATGATCTTCTCGGACATGCACATTTGACCTTCTCAAACAGGTACTCCTTGTAGTGGCATTCAGACATGTACATTTGATCTTCTTAGACATGCACTCTTTGTAGTGGCTTGTGCTTGCCATGCTTACTTACTTGCAGTAGGCTGTTGACAATACGCCTTTGAAGCTGTTAACGTTCTCATGTGCCTTGGGTTTCATTGAATCCATTCTATTGCCCATTTTTGTCCTTTTGAAGAAGACAAGTACTTGGTGACAGTTGTTAGTTCTGTCTTGAAAAGCTATCTTAGGGCCTTTGCCCTTTTTAGACGCAAGAGCTATCCGGACGCACAAACTATCCTAGGGCGTTGCCCATTTTAGATGTGGAAGCTATCCTAGGGCCTTTGCCTTTTTTGGTTCCAGGAACTATCCCAGGGCATTGCCTCTTTTGGATCTGAAGCTATCCTAGGACCTTTGCCATTTTCGAATGCAAAAGCTATCCTAGGACATTTGTCCCCTTTTAGATGTGGAAGCTACCTTAGGGCATTGCCCTTTTCGGATATGGAAATGTCTTTCCTTCATAAGTTATGATTTCAAAGATAGCTTCGGAGTGTGGTTCACGAGAAAATCTCTTTGGTGCATTCTCAATGAGTCAAGACCTTTGCCGATGCCCGAGATAGAGACAAGAAGTTGAGGTCATTGGAGAGGAAGAGAATACAAACTGAGAAAAACCTTTTTTTGGCTCACTCTCAGATAGAGGAAAGTGAGGAAGTTGGCATAGTCCAAGAGTTATTCCATTCAGCCCATTCCGAGATAAATGCAAATATAAGACTTGAAGAGGCAAGTGTGATCAAGGTAGATGGTATCTTCAACTCGATTGGTAGCACGACCTTTGACTCGAAGATAAGGGAATACCAAAATGTAGTTATCAATTGTTCGGACTGAGTTACTCCCCAAGATGATATGGTAGTCGGTCTCAGCCTCAATAACATAAAACTTTGTGGTTGAGGGGATTTCTTTGATGGTTAGATTAGCCGTCACATAGCCAAGAGTAATTCTCATTTCTCCTTTAAGCCTCGTAATTACAATGGGTTTGGTTCACAACGTGTTTCTTAGGGATTCCGAACTTCTCAAGTGTTGCACAAGTCATGATATTTATCGAAGTCCTTTTATCAAGGAAGGTTTTCTTGAACTTGACCATATTACTGTAAGTTGTAACATGAAGTAGGCAATTATAAAAGAATGTGTACTTTCAGTCTTCTTTAGAGAAAGTTATAGCACTTGAATTTCCTTGGTCTTTCTTAGAGACTGGATTTTTGGTACCTCTACATTTTTGGTGAAGTGTTTCATTAATATTGATAATGGCCTTGCTAATTTCAAATCTAGCCTTCTCAAATAACCCCATCAAATTAGAAACTTCTTGTATCTTCACACAATTTTACAAAATTTTCACATGTTCGTCAAGATCAACCATTTCCTTTAGTAGTTCATAGTAACCAACTTCTTCGATTTCATCATAGTAATCCCTAATCCCCTTCTGGATCTAAGGTGTCTCTGAGGAAAAGATCATCGTCTTCATAATGGTTCCTCTTTTGTCCTCTGAATCCCTTCCTATGCCATTTTCAAGTAGAAGATTCAGAAGCCACAGTGACAAAAGGTCCTTGAGATGACTTGTAACTAGCTTTGTAGTTAGACTTGAAACTAGACTTCTGAGCATGAGGAGTGTTGATATTCAACTTCATGAACTTGGGGATAGTGTACCTCTTCGGATATAGATAACTTAACATTTCCATAAGTATGTCTAGATCATTAATGAAACCTTCATGTTGATGAACTTTTTTTTTTCATTTTTGCCGGAGTAGTATGTGTTGTGGATCTCATTGCTACCATTAACCAATCCGCCTCCCAGTGGAGTCGCCAAAATATATGAGAGGGTTCGGGGATGTCACCGGAAAATTCAAAGGTCATCGG
The DNA here is from genome assembly GCA_025200525.1 of Camellia lanceoleosa. Taxonomy (NCBI): domain Eukaryota; kingdom Viridiplantae; phylum Streptophyta; class Magnoliopsida; order Ericales; family Theaceae; genus Camellia; species Camellia lanceoleosa. Next base: position 70,840 of record JANUSC010000466.1, read on the forward strand.
AAAAGTCACCAGAATCTTCGAATGTCTTATGAAAAATTTAAATGTCGCCGAAAATTTCAAATCTTTTAGAAATGGTGAGAGACTTAGATTCTTTAATGGTTGCAACTAGGAACACAATAGCGAAGAGATGATGGAGATAAGAGATTGATTGAAGAAGAAGGCAAAGTAGTTAGAGAGAGAATAATGGCAATACTCTCCCATGGATCTCCCACTTTCACTCTCAAGGTAGATAATAGAGAAGGAAAATTAGTTCTCTCCCAAGAATTGTCTTTCCAAAATCCATCCCTTGTAAAGTTATAGATGAGTGCTATTTATAGGCACCTTATGATGTAGGATGGAACCCATGTGCAAGGCACATTAGGAATATTCCCTCTAACTACCTTGTTCGAGGAGGTGACCTCTCTGAGGATGAGGAAAACCCCGAAAAGGAGATCAACCTCTCAACGAACCCTTCTTCTTAGCCACAACTAACCAATGATCCCCAATCATCCCAAAAGGTCAGGGGTAATCCCAGAGGATGCCCTGCCGCAGAAGGGTCAAGGGTAGTTCAAGAAAACGCCCTGCCGCAAATATTGCCGAGTCTCAAGAACCCTCTAGATCGTGCCACCTTGACCCAAGTATAGGCTAGTTTAACCGAAGAATGAACTTATCTTCACTCACTGTCCTCGGGATCGGGTCCTTTGTTTGGACTCCATCAAGCCCATGGTTCTTGTGCGTAGATCCCAGAAAGCTCCGAGCCCACAAGTGTTCTGGAACTCATTAATGGAATGGCTTCTAGATTGCGTTCAAATCTGTTCGAAGCCAATCACTTCGGATCTCTAGGTTCGTGGATTCGAACCCTTTCGAATCCAAGCTCAAATAGGTCTCTAGGTTCGTGGTTCCAAACCCTTTCAAGACTGGAGCAATCTGGCCAATTCGATGATGATATCTCTAGGCCCACTAATTTTATGCTTTTTGACTAGACTCTAATTAGGCTTAATCAATTAGATGGGCTCGAGTTAACCCCTCTTACACCTGTGACCCCCAGTAGTATTGAACATACCCTAAGAAAGGTATGACATAGAACAACCCATATTGGGAAGAAGGGACAACAAAGGCACACTCCCCTGTCCCAATTTCCTTTGGGTTCCAATTCCAATATAACCCCTATACTTCATTAGCCCATACTACTCTCAAAAGAATACCTATGGTTAAAAAGATAAACCCTATACTAATAACATGATAACTCCAATGATCCAATTGTTGAATCAATTGGAATCTGTAATAATTCTTAGTAGGGGAAAAAAAAAAAGAAGAAGTATTTCCAAAAACATTGCTTCTTTCATTTATATATTGAAATTCGCCAAAGGAAAAAGACTCAATGGTTACTTTTATAAATTTTTTTTTTATGTCTTTTCAAAATGTAATGACTAGAAGTGCTCCTGATAATAATGATCTACATAAAAGAGCTGCATAACCCAATATCATCATACTTACGTGCATTATTAACGCCTTGGATTAGGGAACCGGTGCTAATATTGGTAAAGGCTTCTATAAAAATAGCACTTGGCACGATTATTGCACTTAAATAATTTTGGAGAAATGAGTTTAAGGTTTTTTATTTAGCCTTCATTTGGGATGCGGGTTGACTTTTTGACTATTTTAGCCTAGGGCTAAAAAGTCTCATTTGGAATAAGCTTTTTAGCTTTTTTGAATTTTGTGAGAGAAAAAATGAAATGATTATGAGTTGGATATAGCATTTTGTTCTATTTAGCTAAAATAACTTATTTTGTCTTATATAACTATTTTAGCCCAAAGTTGTTTCTCAAACATAGCCTTATATTTACCAAGACATACACTCAAACATGATTTTATTTCACATTCTCTCCCTCTGTTTTACCTTCTTCACATATTTAACTTAGTCATCGGAGGACTTTTGAGAAGGACACTCACTAGTAGATTATCAAGGGTTTGTTTGTAAATTTGGCGAACGAAGATCCTAGACTATTCCAGAAGGCATGTTTCTAGTTATTGACTTCGTTCGAACTAGGGGTGAGCAGCGGATATACCGCTCCGCCAAAACCGACCGAACCGAACCGATCCGCCATATTTTGGACGGATGCGTGATGACGAGCGGACGGTTGCGGATTGATTTTCTCCGATCCGCCAATTTGGCGGACGGATGGCAGATTTGAGGTTCATTTGGCAGCAACCGAACTGCCAAACCGCGAGCACTCTTAGTAATTTATAAGATTTTTTGTTTTCAATTTATTTAAATATTTTGTTTGTATTTTCAATTGAAAAAGAGTTCAAATATTCTGTTGAAAAAAGTTTTCAACTTTAATATATTTTTTGAATTGAAAAAATAAACGTATTATTTATCTATATTTTTTTGTTTTTAAATCTAACTCTAAAAGTAATAAATAGAAAATATGATATATGTTGATTGGTTTTTGTTTTCAAAAACATATATAAATGTAACAATACAGAGACATACAATCTCTACTATTGCTCTGTTCATAGCTTTGGTGGTTTGAATTGTTTTTATATTTTAAGAATCACAGATTGTAATATTTTATGTGGATGAGGCATTCTGTGATTGTGATATTCTAAAGTTTCAAACTTTCTTTCTTTGGATGAGACATGCAGTAATTATAATATTTTTTTTAAGTTATTGACCGTAATACTTTCTTTTTTTTTTTTTTTTTTTGAGGAAGTGCACAAGTTGAACTATGTTGAAAATTTATAAAATTTCAAACCGCCAAACCGATTCGCATCCATCCGCCAAACCGCCAATCCGCTCAATCCACATCCACCGGATTGGCGGACGGATGCGGATTGATTTTCTTCTATCCGCCAATCTGGCGGACAGATGACGGATTGAAAGTTCCGTGGCCGCAACCGACCCGCGCCCACCCCTAGTTCGAACCATGGACCACCATATACTGATTATCATCAACAATTGTTCAAGAATTGTAGTTGTCTAGAACTGTAATTGTTCAAGAATTGACTGGATTTTACCCTTGCAACCTGTATATACCGCTAGGGCAGAAAGGATGTGAACTTGTTCACCAGTATTGTCATGCATGCCACAAGAATAATATGACATGTGGCAACCCATGATAAGAGAAACGAGTAGGTGAACCACACTCTTATCAAGATATACACGTAAGATTTTTAAATTTTTTTTTTAAAATTTCTACAGTCTTGTCTAGATATCTAACTTTGTTGTCGAAAGTCTCTTAAAAAGGACACTCTCCGGTGAGTTTTTAAGAAATTATGTGTATAGGAAAAATAAGAAATAATACACAGCAAAAATAAATAGATTTGGACATACTTTTTATGCTCAAACCGAATTCATAGATCATGTGGGTGAATTAAGTGTCTCTATTAATGTCTTCGAATAATTCCTAGCAATGAGATAACACTACTAAAGGACTACCCACACTTTTCATAGTACAAAAGTATAGTTGTTCATCAATGACAGAGAATTAGAGAGAGAAAGTCTTTTTGCTTAAAACTATTCAGTTACAACCTATATACCTAATACGTATTAGTGATATGTTAGAAAGAGGTGTAACCATCCATAACTTTATCTCCTCATGAGATGGGATTGTGGATTATTCACCCTTATTCTTAGGATAAGGTGGTTTGAATTCAAACTAAGGCCTCGTTTGGGAACAGGCTAATTTAGTAACTTTTTGACTAATTGGCTAAAAAGGTAGGTAAAAAAGACTTGTATGTTTGGGATGACTTTTTGGCTAATTACGAAAAGTTATGCAAAAAGTAGAGAGAAAAGAGAATATTTGACTTTTTGGTATGGGTTGTTGGCTTTTTGACTAAAAAGATAACTTTTTGACTACTTGACTAATTTAGCCACTCCCCAAACGGGGCCTAATAGGTTACTTAATAGGTCATAGATCATGCCACCATGAATATCTAAATCTAAATCCGAAACCCAACCCATTTTCCAACAACGTGCATATTTAAAGAAAGGAAGCCCAAGTCTGATACAATAACCCGACTTCCGCCAATTATCTGGTTTTATCCATTAGTACACCATTTACTAATTATCATAAAAAACGAGAAGCAAAAATGAAGTGCTGGAAATGGTAGTAAATAAATAAGAGTAATGTTAAGAATATTAAATTTTTTATCAAATAAATAATTAAATATTTCACGAGTATATGATCCGTAATTTTATGAATCATATACATATTATATAATTAATTATTTATTTAATAAAAAATTTGAGACGAATAATATTTTCCATTAACCAACCTTCATGACACTCCCTGCGGGCCATGGGCATATTTTCAAAATTGATCTCTATCATCAAAGCAAAGCATACAAATTCAAGATTTTTGACTTACTATTCCAACTTGAAAGTTATCCAATGCTTCGTCTGCGCTTCGAGTTGACCATCGATGGGAATCTCTTAATATCTTTGTATTCCCACCAATAACAAGACTAATAAAGTCAAAATATTATTATTCACTCTGTTAATAATAATAATAATAAAAAAAAAGATAAATTATATTGACACTTTCTAAAGTTTATATTTATTACAGTTCTTTTTTATATTTAGAAAATTACACTGACTTTCCTTGTCAGTATAATTATTTGATGGTATTAAATTTTAAGTTAAAATGATATATTTACCCTTAACTTTCACATATACTTTAAAAGATAAATTACGTTGATACTCCCTTGAGATTTCAATTTAATACGGATTCTCCCGATATTTAAAAAAAAAAAATTAATTTAATAAAAATAAATATGAAGAAATATATTTAATTTCACTCGAAAGATAAAAATTATATAAAAATGATAATTATTTTTTATTTTTTATTTTTTATTTCTTAACTAAATTAATTTTTAATTTTAAAAAAAAAAATTTAAAAATCAAACCATACATAGTCTAAGAATTTTTTGATAAATTATTTTTACGTTGGTAACTTATTTAATTATTTGTTATTTTTTTTGAAATTTTTACTGCCTAAGACCTGCTTAGTAACCATTTCGCTTTCAGCTAATTTATATTTACAACAATTTGAAAATCATTATAAAAACTTATTTGATAATTTTTTTTTGTTTATAAATAGTCGCCTCATTTGTAAATTTGAGAAAAAATATAAATTCAAAAAATGAGTTTATGTTGGTTTTTAAAAATGAAAAATTTGACTAACAAAAATTTTTTTTCAAATAATTTTTTTCCCTATTAATTTTCTTTCAATGAATTTTTTTTTTCAACTAATATTAACCCAGGGGCAATTGGTAATGCTACTTAAACCTTAGGAGGATTGTAATTTAAATTTGAGGATGTCAATGTAATTCATCCAGGAGGGCAAATTGGTATTTAAAAAATAATTTGTCGACATTAGCAAAATCATATTTGACTTAAGCTAACTAATTGAGGAGTAATCAGAATGAAATTTTAAATTTCGTGGAGGGAGATGTAATTTCTAAAAGATGAGAGAGGAGCTGTAATAAACATAAACCTCAGTGGGTGTCAATGTAATTTACATAAAAAAAAAAATCACTACAAAAAAATTAATTATTATTATTTTTATTTTTTATATCTTTTTGTAAAAAATTAAAAATTAATTAAAATAGTTAATTCTCAAAACAACTGTAATTAGTTTCATTTTCGAAATTTGTTTTATTTTATTTTTTCAAAAAAAAAAAGAAGAAAAAACCAAACTAAATTGGAGAAAATAAACATAAAAGATATATTTTTTAAATTTTCAAAAATAATTTTTTTCTCTAAAAATGTAAAATCACATGAAACAAATAATTTTTTTTCATTTTATTCTATGTAATTTTTTTTTCTTTTCAAGAAAAAAAAAAAAATCAAACCAAACAATTGATTGTTGGAAACTTTCATTATATTTTTGTAATCCAAAAAATAAATCCTTAACTCACCTTACTTATTAAGAGTATAGTAAATTTATTCATAAAAATAAGAGAGATTGATAAATTTATCAATATAACTTAATAGGTAATAAGTCTCAAAAGTAGAACATATTGGCAATTTTAACCTTTATTGACATTTTATCCCTTATGTCATTTTGGTCATTACATTTTCAATTGATTTAATTTTGGCAGCTTAATTTTAAATGTTGTATTAATTTGATCCAATTGATAATATCATTAGTGTTTTTTTTTTGATAGAAAATTATCACTAAATCGGTTGAAATTAACTCACTTGAGTTTAATAAGTTTATAAATTTACTTTTCAAAATATGACACACATAACACTTATGTGTATATTTTTCATAAGAAGATATTAAGTCGTTCGTTTGGAATGAGTTAGCATTATTGTTTTTTTTTGGCTTGAGCTAAAAAAAGTCGTGATAGGATATTTTTTTTTTTTTTTTTTTTAAGAAAAAAAATAAAATAAAAATGATTTGAATGTGATTTTTTGTTTTATTTTATTAGTTAAAAAACTTATTTTGTCTTTTTGTGACTATTTTAGCAAAAAAATTTCATTTTAGCTTATACCAAGCAGCTAAGAGTTATAAACAATTAGACTAAAATGAGATAAAATTATAAATTCAAAATTAAAATCAAATAAATTAAAATTATAAGAATCAAAATGACACAAAAAATCAAAATATAGAGACTATCGTAGTAATTTACCAATAAAATTATAAAAATCTCCCCTAAAGTTCCCAAAATGGCAATGACCTTCCCTCTGTTTTGATTGTCAATTTTAGGTTTTCCCTATGTCAATTCCCTACCACTGGAACTTGGAAGTCAAAAAGCTATATATGCTTCATAATAATTGCAAAATTATCACAGTATCATGTCAATTTCCTATCACTGGAAGTCAAAAAGCCTATTACTATATATATGCTTCATAATAATTACAAAACTATCATAGTATCATGCTAAATTTAGCACAAATAGCACACTAATTTAGGTTAAGTTTGGCTAAACAAAATAAGTGCACTTATTTCATCTTTTATTTTTTTGGGTCATCAATCAACATCTCTCTCTACTTTTTCTACACATAATCTGATAAAAAGTCAAAAAAAATGACTTATTTAGTCTTCCAAAGCTGTATAGTTTCTTGCCCCTCATGCCAAATTTTATGATTAGCATGATGGTAATTAGAAATTGGCTGGCGGATATATCGATTCGTCAAAACCGATTGAACCGATTCTGCCGCATTTTGAACGAATCTTGTGATAATGGACAGGCGATTTCGGATTGATTTTTCCATCCATGTCAACTCGGATGGATGGCGGTTTGAGATGCCTTTGGCATAATCGGACCACAAAGCGTGAGCACCCTAGTAGTTTATAAGATTTTGTGTTTTTCGGTTTGTTTAAATATTTTATTTGTGTTTTCAATTAAATTTTTTTAAATATTTTGTTTAAAAAATGTTTTCAACTTGAATAACTCTTTTGAATTGAAAAAAATATAAACGTATTATTTATTTATATTTTTTGGTTTTTAAATCTATCTCTAAAAATAATAAATAGAAAATATGATATATGCTGGTTGGTTTTTGTTTTCAAAAATAGATATAAATGTAATATATCTGAGGAGACATACAATCTTTCTTATTCTTACTCTGTTTATGGTTTTGGTGGTTTGAATTGTTTTTATATTTTAAGAATACGATTATTATACTTTATGTGAATGAAGCATCTTTGTGATTGTGATATTCTAAAATTTCAAACTTTCTTACTTTGGATGAAATGCATTGATGATTGTAATATTTTTTAAGTCATTGGTATAATACTTTTTTTTTTTTTTTTTTTTGAGTGTATAAGTTGAATTATGTTGAAAATTTATAAAATTTTAAACCGCCAAACCGATTCGCATCCATCCATAAACCGCTAATCCGTTCAATCCCACATCCGCCGGATTGGCGGACGAATCTTAATTGATTTTCTTCAATCCGCCAATTTGGTGGACGGATAGCGGATTGGAGGTTCGTGGCATAACCGACCGCGCCCATCCTAATGATAACAACTACAGTTAGTAGGCATAGCTTGAATGTATGGAAACTTCATCAAAAATGTCATGTACTTAGAAAATATATTTAAAAACTGTTAAAATTTTTGAATTCATGATGTAAAGTTAAACTAGGTGTAGTGTGGATTATATCAGAACGAATCTCATTCATATATTTTGAATTTTGAATATTTTTTGAATTTTTTATTTTTTGAGTATGGAAGATTGCCAAAGCTTAATGGTAGACTTATTTGATCCCTTGACACAAAAATTCTATTTAGTGCAACTACTTGACAAAATTAAACATTAATTATTTAAACATATACAAGTCAAAAAGCATTCTAATAATCATCCCCCACCCCCCAATTTTTTTATTTTAAATATGAGAACATGGTAATCATTTCATTTTTAATTTTCAGTCTATATTTATAAAAATTTTAAAAATTGTCATAAAAACTTGTTCAATAATTTTTTTAGTTTATAAATGGTTATCTTAATTTATAAATTTGAGAAAAAATTGTAAACTCAAAAAATGAGTTTACGTTAGTTTTTAAACAAAAATTTAAAAATTTGATTAACAAATTTCTTTTTCAATTATTGTTTTTTTAATAATTTTTTTTTCAAATAATATTTTTAATTAATTTTTTTTCCAATTATAATGTGTATGATCCCATTGTCATAAATAATAAAAAAATAAAAATAAAAATTTTAGGCTTGAATAAATATATTTTTAGTTTATATTTTAAAATTTTTCAAACATTTTATTCAAACCAAATCGTTTGTATTTTATATTTTTCTAAAATAAGCAAAATTAATTTATAAATTTTTTAAAAATATAAGTTAAAAACGTAGCGTTACCAACGTTACTTAAGTAATTCCATAAAATACAACCAAACACAATTGGAAATTGAGCTTCTAAAGACGATGCTTCGTCAATCACCCTTAAATCCACATTTTGAGATAAAATTTATTAGTGAAAAATTCGTGCTATGTATGGGATGTAAAAAAAAAAAAAAAAATGAAAAAATTAATAATTATGAAAGCAATTTTTGTATATAAATTATGAAAACAAAAAAAAATTGAAACCTACAATTTAAGTTTCACAATTTTATCAAAATTTATTTATCAATTTTTAGTTTGTCTCAACTTCAATAATGTAACTTTCAACCCCCTTACTAGAGTTGTAAATTTGAGTGAGTTAAACACAAGCAACTCGAGTCAAACCTGTAAATTTTTATAGATTAGGCAACATAATTTTTAATTCGGTAAGAACTTATGTAAAATTTAAAAATTCAAATAAATTTGAATGGACTTGAGCGAGAGATATAAATAGCACAGTAATTGAAACAAAATTGTATATATAAATATATAAAATTGTTTGCTTATTTTTTTTAATAATATATAAGATTAATTAAAAATTTAATATTAATGAACAAAAGCAAATACACGTTTTAGAAAAGGATCATTGAACATTTTATAATGCCATACAATAATTTAAATATAATTTTTCAAAAATTATTTTTAATTTAAAAATTACAATAAAATATTTAAATATAATAAAATTAAATTACTTACAAAATAAAAGCATCTGGATAAAAAAAAAAGGTAAGAAGAAAATTTAGAATGTTGTTATCATTTGATCTAAAAATAATTCTAGATAAATAATAAATTATCATTTATAATCCTCATTTTTTTAAATAAAAAAAGATATTTCATGAATCATCATTTTTGTTAGAAAAATAACATTTATTTCTATTGTTTTCGCAAAAGTCACTTTTTAGCAATTTGAGTCATTTTTTTTTTCATTTTTTTTTTTAGTTTGTTTCATTAACAATTGAGATTAAAAAAAAAAAAAGAAAAAGGATCCACCATGTTTCACAAGTGCTAAAAAAAGAATAGATGAACAATAAGAAAAATATTTGAGACTCACAAAAAAATACACAGAATTGTACCCACAATTATGTGGTATCATATGTATCAACTCTGGGGGATTCTATTTGAACCCAAAATATGTCTCAGTACTGTTGGCTACATATTTTGTATAAGCCAATAACAGTTTGACACATGGCAGGATGAGGGCAATACGGGACGACAATTCAAATCTTTAATCATAATCACATACGTGACAGTTAGCATTGGTTTATTGTAGATCTGCATAGCACTGAATCAGCGAAGAGATGCAAGATGACATGGCTTCAACGGTTATTTATATTTAAATTCAAAATCAGGAGGGAAGCCTAACTACAGATATGACATAGTGGAGCTAACTATAAGGCAGCATGATCAATGACCATGGAGGGATGGTTCGACGGTTGTCATTAAGGAGTATAAATAGCAGAGAAGGCCCCAGAAAGTGCTCCCGACTCAGATCCAAAAAACCAGTTTTATCTCCTTTATTTTTCCTTCCAGTTTTTTACATTTCTGTACTTCAAATTCCTACACTGCACTTCATTCATAGGACTAGTTTCAAGTAGTTTGTTGCTGTAAACCTCTACGAGGCTGATTTGGATCTTTGTAAGTCTTTCATTTTTGCTCAATAAAATGCTACAATTGTTCTTTATTCAATCATTGTTTACTTAATTCTTCTAAACAAAGCCACTAGTAAAAGTTCTCTTATTGAGGCTGAAAGAACTAAAACACAATCGTCTGATAATTGGTTGGCAATTAATATTCTGTAAGGACTGATTGATCCTTGCTGGCACGCTCACAAGTACAAAAATAACCTTCGAAAGCCAAAAAGCCAACATATATTTTTGGCATGCCCAGTGGGACTCATAAAAATAACTAGACGTAGGAGACAAGGAGAAAATGAACACTTGGAAGAAGGTGTGGAAGGAGAGGTAGAAATACCTAATCTAGAGGATAATGTAATAACACATCCTGTGGAAGTACTTGTTTTATCAGAACCTATGGTCGAACAGACCAGCACTTCGGAACAAGTACCACATGTTTAAAGTATTGGACGAGGCCAATGAATTAGACCATCCACTGTTCCATTTACTCAGCCAATGAATCCATGGGGAGGCCTAGTAGATGCCATGGGACAACAGTTAATGAACACAATGGAAAGATGGGCAACATCCTTTTTGGATTAAATGAATACTCATTAACCAACTAACGCAAGGTATATAGAGGAAAATTCAAATGTCCCTCAGCAAAGATTGGCTAGAGATAAACAGCCTATGTAGAGTAATGGACATACTAATGGTCAAACTAGTAACCAAAACCATGAAAGACCATCACCTCAGTCTTGGTCTGAGCCTCTTTCGAGGCTTGTGGCAAATCAAAATGCATCATTACTTAATAGTGAAGCCATGCAAATTGGTGGATCTGGCCCAACACAAGAAAATGGCATAAGGATGTTTCCAAAACCCATGTTCGAAGCCATACCTAGCACGAGGGGGTTCATTAATCCTTTGTTTGAATTTGTACCCGGGGGGTTGGAAGGGTTTCCTGCAACTGGAAGAGACACAACACTTGTTCCAGTACCTTTCGCAGGTCCTTTCGTGGGACAGACTCAAAGGGGTCACACATACCCTCAATAGCAGCCAGCACCACAGGGACAACCAGTCCCAAACATACCACCCTATGGATCAAGAGGACCCCAGGCACAAGGTTGTCCTCCAAATTCTGTGTTTGTTTCTCTAGTAGTGGTTCAATAAGCACAAAATATGGTCTCTAGGGACTAAATTACTGATATTGTTAGAGAGATGTGTAGACCAATGGCTCGGGGGGTTCAAACTTCTGTGTACAGGAAACCATACCCAGAATGGGTAGATAGGGTACATGAATACCCAAGAGGCTTGAGGATCTAGGACTTTGCCTTTTTATGGGAATGGAAACAGTCAGCGGTTGAGCATATTGCTAGGTTCGTTGCTTAGTGTGGTGAATTTACCAATAATGACTATATAAAGTTAAGATTGTTCCCAAATTCTCTAACTGGGTAGCCTTTGTTTGGTATATTAACCTTATACAGCTCGACCAAACTTGGCAACAAATGGAGAAGGCATTTCATGCTCAATTCTTCCAAATGGAGCCAAAAGTTTCTATGGTAGACTTGGCAAGGTTAAGTCAAAGACTTGATAAGCAGCTCAATTTATTGCGAGGTTCAAAAGAGCACTGAAACAAATGTAAGATTGTCCTACGAGCTTTGAGTTCGTGAGATTGGCTCAAAATGGTCTAGAGTTTAGGTTTGAAAAGAAGTTTGACTCAAGCGAGTTTAGAGACTTAGTAGAACCGACCTATAAGGTATCTAGGTATGAAGCATTACTAGAGGAAGAACAAGATCGAAGTAATGCATTATACAAGACGTATTATAGAGATCTTAATTATGAGATTGATGCAGTAGAGATTGTAGGGAAATAACCTGTGATCTGTGAAGCATTAATTCATAAAGACACAATAATAGACTAGCAGTTTAAAAAGAAAGACCTTCATAGGAAATACTCTTTTGACTTGACAAAGGCAAATGACATTTTTGATCATTTGCTTGCTGCGAACTTCTTGAAGTTACCAAAAGGAGTCAAATTCCGTCTCTAGAAGAACTTAAGGAAAATTTTATTGTAAATAGCATAATTCTTGGTCTCACTCAACTAAAAAGCGCATTGTTTTTCGAGGCGAGGATCCAAGAGCAGATTCGAAAGGGAAGTTTGAAATTCCCAGCTAAAGCAAAGAAAGCCATGGGGATTGACACTAATTCATTTCCAGAAATTGGAGAAGTGGCAGCCAATGTTATTGTGCCAGACTTTCAAAACTTGTCCTTGAAAGAATTGGAAGAGGTCAATGTGCAAATGCATGTTGCTAGCTAGACTACTGTCAAGAAAGATGCTAGAAGTCTGCTAGCTATTGGATAAGGTTTTCCAAACTAGAGGGAAGACTCTGATGAAGAAGCACTGGATGATGATTCTTTAGATGAAAATTTGTCATGCAAAGAATGTGTCCCAGATCTGGGTTGAGCTATAAGTGGTGAAAGGGTTTCCGATTGATGGAAAACAATATTACAAAGATGTGTAGAGGCGTTCTAAACCAACCGGTGCTTATAACAAAAGGCTATATCCAATCGATATTAGGCGGCTGACCATTAATGGTCGAGCCAGCACTACTAGAGTGCACTCAAGGCAAGTGACCTCTACATGAATCTAGATCACCTAACTATTATAGAATGGAGGGTAATCATCCTGAAAGGGATTTAAGTTATGGGATCAAAGCCAGGGATTGGTCTCCTAGACCAGCCTCACACAGGATAGAAAGTGGCTACCTTAATGGAAGGCTTGAATTGGGCAAAAAACAAGGAGTCAGGGCCAAGCAGTGGCCTTCATAGCTAGCTTTGAAGATGGCTTTGAAGGAAGAAAGAGACAGTTCAACAAGCGGGCTAGTAGGTTCGTGGGTGCAGAGTCCCAGATTGGTTTGTCATGCAGAACAAACCTAGGGAAATGTCTACCCAAAGAAATGTTGTTGGAAACCAAGGTAGGATGGCCAAACCTCCTTTGGTGGCTCAAAATAATTGGGTGTTACTTAAGCATCCAAAAATAAAGGAACCAAATATGGTCCCAGTGATCTCTAGGTCCCAAAGGAGGAAGACCCAGTGAGGTACACTCAATACGAAGGATCAAAGAAAGCGGAAAGTTCTTCATTGGTTCGATGGATCAAAGCCAATGGTCCAACTAGAATTGGTGTAGTAATTAAGTCACCACAAGGGTAGAAACCACACATGGTTTTAGAGTCGATGAAATTACTTGTTCAATAATCAACTGAATATGAAGCCTTAATAATGGGAATTTGGAAATACTTATTGGATTACAAGCTCATGCGATTGACATATTTGGAGATTCTCAATTGGTAGTTAACGGTGAAAAGGATTTTCAAATGTTAAAGTGTAAGCATGTTGCCATACTATGTTGTTGCATTACATCTACTTTCCCAATTTCAGATAGCAAATGTAACTTATGTCCCAAGATTCTTGAATAATAAAGCTAATGATGTGGCTCGAAGCTTCAAATTTCAAGAGAAGGATAATACTCAAGGACATAAGCCAAACAACATATCGAAAGTAATACCACCCTTAAATAAAAGGAATGTGGTCCTGAAATCAATCATAATAACTTACAAGAACAAGATTGGAGGCATCCAATAATGCATTATTTAGTGGTCCATCTTGAAAGCCAGTGAAAAATCAAATTGCAATCTATGCAATACATAATGTATGGTAATGCTCTCTACAAAAGAGGCAGATGGGTTATTGTTGGAATGTTTAGGTCCAAAGGAAGCATTAACAGCTATGGCTGAGGTTCATGAAGACATTTGTGGTGCTCATTAACCTGGTGTGAAGATGAGATAGCTGTGTCAAAGACATTTCTACTATTGGCCAACCATCCTTAAAGACTGCATAGAATATACTAGAGGTTGCCAGACATGCCAAAAACATGGCACAATAAGGCATGTATCCATAACTGATCTGCATACAGTTGTGAAGCCTTGACCATTTAGAGGATAGGCCATGGATATGATGGGAAAAATACACCTACCCTCTTCAAAGCATCATTGTTTCATCTTTAGTGGTCACAAATTATTTCACTAAGTGGGTTGAACCTAAGCCATATAAGGCTGTCGACCAGATCGAAGTTATTGGATTCATTAAAGATCTGCTCCACAGATTTGGCATTCCACAAACTATAACTGTTGATAATGAGACTGTATTTAATGGGAAAATGGTAAAGTCTTTTATGGTAGAGTTTGGAATTAGCCTTGTTAATTCTACCCCCTATTATGCACAAGCTAATGGTCAAGCTGAATCATCCAATAAGTCTTTGACCAAAAAAATACAAAAAGTTGTGGAAGACAATCTCAGGGATTAGCATAACTTGTTGTTGGATGTATTGTGGGCTTATAGGACTTCTCCAAGATCAAGTACATGAATCACTCCTTATGCCTTAGTATATGGGCATGATGCAGTGCCACCTGTGGAAATTAATGTTAAGTCCTTGAGGGTGAGATGCCATGATCAGTTAGATCTTGAGCAATACCATTAGAGTATGTGCTTAGAATTAGAAAGTATAGATGAAGCTAGAATTCTGGCATTAAATAGCATTCATTTCCAAAAGAAGAAAGCAGCCAAAAACTATAATAAGAAAATCAAGCACATTAGCTTTGATAAATGTGATTTGGTATGGAAGACAATACTGCCAATAGGGATTAAAAGCCATAAGTTTGGCAAATGGTCACCTAACTAGGAATGACCATATCAAGTTCATAGAGTCTTGCCTTTGGGAGCAATCATTTGAAAAATTTGAATGGATATGTACATCCCCAAAAGATTAATGGCAAATATTTGAAGCCTTATTATCCAACCATGTGGGAAACACAAGAAATAAAATAAGTGCTAAATGAAAAGAACATGAGAACACTCAAATGATAAATAAGAACTTTATTTCATAAAGAGTTGAGTACATGTAGCCATAGATTGGCCCAAAAGTCAGTACAATGTTTCAATTGTTCTTTTACAATAGATGCTCTATTCTTGAGAGATAGGAACAACTGAATGGCTGTGGTCATCTCCTGCTTTTGATCAGCCAGCTCTTGATTAGTAATTTGCAGCTTGGTGGTAGTTCAATCTAAAGCTTGGTTGACTGTTGATAACTCTTCCTCAAGTTGAGCCTTCTTTTCCAACTGTTGAGCTTGAAACTTGGACATAGAGGAATGTTGCTCTTTTAGTTCTGACATTTCAGCATGTATTTTGAAAACAAAACTCTGATCTCTCAGCAATTTCTCCTCTGTAGCCTTGGTAACATGACAGATGTTGATGTAAAAATCGATGGTGGCTGCTGCCTAAGATAAATGACTTGAAACAGTCATGCCGGATTGCTCAACAATCTTGTAGCACTGAAGGAAGCCATTTTTGATTATAGGCCTCTGTAAGGCTTCGAAAGGAATCATCGAAAAGAATGTCGGCTGACTTCGATTGTCCAAGTTTATTGAAGGCAAGGAAGTCTTACCCTTTGGAGGAAGAGCTCTAAGAAATTTCTAATAAAGAATCAGCTAGAATTAATGGCTCAGTCTCACTGCTAGCTGTTGGAGAGGTGGAAGGTATGTCAAAGAGACTAGCTAGCCTAGCTTCGAAGATATCCATCTTATCCATTGACATGGAAGATCTGAGAAGAGCTCTGGTAGAAGGAACAAATGATTGCATAGGCATAGGAGAAGAAAGTGGAGTATCCTTAGCAGTTTCTATGGTTTTGGCTACCAATAAATCGAGATAAGAGGGGCTAGAGCTAGATAGAGATAATGAGCAAGGAATTGGAGAGCTACCAGTGTCTTCTCTATGGAAATTAGCTATCATTGGAGATAATGTATTAGCTGGAATTTTCTCAGATGGAGAAGAAGCAGCAAGGCTTAAAGGGAGTAAATTGAGTGGAATTGAAAGATAAATGAGGGAAGTATGGAGTTAAGCCAAAAGAAGAGAGATGTAGGAATACTTGGCCTCAAGAAGGGTATGGAAAATATAGGGCCAGGAAGTGAGAGTATTATCTGAATGGGCTCTACCTTTTGATGTTGTTAAACTTCAGTTGAAACTGAAGGAATCTTTATTGGAAGAGTAGGCAAAGTAGTTGTTGTTGCAAAAGAAGAAATACAAAACAATGTTAGGTCCCAGTACCAACAATTTGAGAAAAGAAAGTCGAAACATGAAAGGAAATTACTAGTTTCAGCGGTGGTGGCAATGATGGGAGAACTCTGAAAGGAATAATGCTTAGCAGTGTGTTGTCTTCTCGCAGTTTCCCTTTGGATTGTATTAACAGCAGCTGCTTCATCCCTTAGTAGTTGCTGCTGTCACCTTTTTTTAGCCCTTTGGAAAACAATTATTTCCTTAGAATGTTGCTTCTCTATTGCTTCAACAACTGCCTCATGAGTAAGGTTTTCAAACAAGTCAGAAGGAGAAACGGTTATCTTCTTTCTTTTTTTCTTTGCAATGGTATTTCCTGCTCTTTCTGTCTCTTTCTCTTCAATTTGAGATTGATTTTCGGGAGTGAGTATTAGTTTTCTTTTCTTTTTCTGCTGATGTTTGTCTTTGAGAATAGCTAGGGCTTCAGCTCTCTTGGGAGATTCTTCTTGTGGAGACCTTACACCAAGTAGCATGCAATATGAAGAAAACAAACATAAAATTCTAAAAGAAAGGAAGCCTAAAAATGGATACCCTTTTTCGAAGCAACTCTGGTGACTCTGGAAGGAGGGGGTAAGACTGCAGGAATAGTCTTGGTAGCTGTGGAAAGAGAGGGGATGGTCCCAGCTTCTTTTGGTTTGACCTTAGAAGGCACACCTAACCCTATTAATAAATCATGAGGATGTATTGCTAAATGCATTTCCATATTGGCTGTCCACTAATTTTGAAATCTTTTCAAGGCTAAGCCAGAAGGGAGGAAGGGAGTAAATTTGAACTCATTCAAGTCTTTCAAAAGTTTAAATGTTGCCTCCTCTAGTTTAGATTTGGGTACTCTCAGGTCTTTGGTTGTGAGATGGACATTCAAGAGACTGCAGAGTGGAATGGGAATTCCTTGGATATGCCCAAATTGCCTAGCAAACTGGGAGGGGCAGTATGCCTCAGATATGCACTTATAAGCTCGAGGGTTTAAAGTACCAATAAAAAGTTCTCTCGGCAACAAAATAGAGGCCTACATATCTTTATGCGATGGGATGGAACATTCTCTGTTAGCCAAGAACGTTTTTAGCCAAGTTGGTCCTTTATTGGCATCGAAGGGGTAAAAGAAGGTGGCAGCTGGAGAAACAGTCGATGAAAGGTAAGATAGTAAGCAAAAAGCGGGATAGCGGGCAATCCTAGCATACTTTTCTCGATAAGTGCTAGGGTCTTGAACTAAGAACTCCGGACACTTAGGATCTGATCGATGAAGTATGCAAAGAGCCAGAGTTAAAGCACCCAGAGGGGACCTCCCTGGTTGATATCAAGAGGTCTTTCACAAAATTAGGAGCAGGCTCTATAGACATGGCCTAAAAGATAAGGTGCTAAGGCTATTCATTTCTTCAAAACAAGGGCCTTCGCCAGTGGGGCGAACTCAGGCATGATTCGTTGAGATGATGTACAAAAGAGAAATTTACACAACCAATATAAAATAAAGGAAAAGAGTTCTCGATCACTCACGGGGCCATCCATTTTGTTTTCATCCTTTACAAAGTCATTGAAGGAAAAGTTCAAAGGTAGAAGGGAAAATTTAACAGAAAGGTCTGGATAGCTGGGTGTGAAAGGAGTACCGAATGGTGAAAGCCCTAAGAGATGGTAGATATCAAGAACGGTGGGAGCCATCATACCACACCGAAACTGAAAAAAGTTAAAAGCCATGTTCCAAAAGCAAAGAGCATCTTTAGGAATCAAAAAAGGGTCTTCAGGAATGATAAACCTGGAAAGACAAAGGGCGTCGAGAATACAAAGTTCTTGCAGGTCCCATTCTCTTGCAGGCACAACCTTGTCATACTATTCCTCTCACTCAGCCCTCAATGTTGGCCAGCAACGATGAGGTCGGTTCATCCTCCAATTTCTCTAGTCAAGCCCTCATTCATAGAGAATAAAATGGTCCTCCAAACGAGGGTACAAAGCAGGGAGTTGGACGGGAGCCTCTCGAAAGATAGGACCTAGGACATATTCTTGTTTGTCGCTATGGCGAGTGTCAAAGGGGCGCCCGTCTATGTCACTCGATCCTTCAGCTATAAATTTGGCAATCTCTTCCATAATACATCTTTTCAAAGCCATTGTTGGGCTTATCGTTCGCAGATGGTACTTTCAAATAAGAGGACTCCATTGGTAACAAGCGTGAGGAAGAGGTCGATGAGATGAAGGGTTTTTATGTTAGGCAAACGAGTGAATTCAGAGCACGAAATAAAAAGGGTTTAAAACCTTTGTGTCTGAAAAATATACCCAATTGTTTTATGTAGGAGAAGTTTGTAAAGAAACACTAAAGGTACGGATGTGAAAAGTTTCTTTCTATATTGATAGTTACAGAGGGAAACACATCTCAAATACTGATGTCAGCTTCGAAATAAAATATTTGGTTTTGAAGCCAAATTTTGGCGCCAAAAATCAAAGGACAAACAGCTTCGAAAGTTAGAAGCTGACTTCGAAGCATATTCCATACTTAAGGATGCAAGAATGCTCAGGTATTTGTTTATTTCAAAAGGATTAAAGACCTGTTTTGGATTTCTTGATAAGAGTATAATCCTTCGAAGCAAAACTTCAAATACTTTA
This sequence comes from Camellia lanceoleosa, assembly GCA_025200525.1. Classification (NCBI taxonomy): domain Eukaryota; kingdom Viridiplantae; phylum Streptophyta; class Magnoliopsida; order Ericales; family Theaceae; genus Camellia; species Camellia lanceoleosa. Next base: position 90,032 of record JANUSC010000466.1, read on the forward strand.
AGGTGGGAAATTATTTGTTCTAAGTTTCAAACTAATAGTTGGTTTGATAGTATACAGAAGAAATCACCTTTTAGAATAAAACAGTGTAGCCCTTAAAAGAGATTTCCATATTTTGGAAAATATAGATTGTTTGCTGAAACAAGAATTAGTTGATTTTTGCTTGATCGTATTAACCATATGTTGGGGAATTGAATCAAGTTTCGAAGGACAAAGTTGGGTAATTTGAAACTAATAACTGAAGAATTATATTAGTCCTAGAATCAGTATGAAAGGCAGTACTAGTCTTTTCAAAAGAAAAGATTTCATACTTTGGAAGAGTTTGAGTTAGAATGGGGTCCAAGCACATCAATCATGTAGTTTACAATTCGAATGGTAAATCAGAATTTGATAAATAAAATTCGAAAGGCCCAGTTGTATTGATAAGTGCTGTTTACACTAGGATTCATTTGATTACATTCTCGATTTCATAGAAATATGGAATGGAGAAAGTTACAAGGTCATGGAATTTAGTCTAGCAAAATTCTATAAATGAATACTCTTTCTTTACTATATCCTCTATCTTGTCTATATTTGGTTTATCTAATTGGTAAGCCCTCAATTGAAAAGAGAGTTGTTGGGCTTTCACTTCGAATTCTATCTCTTTTAGAGCTTTATCTGTGGCGTCCATTTTCTTTTCTTCATGCACTTCGTTCATAACAGCATCCTCCCCATACTCAGAATCCTAACTCTTGAAGGCTTCATATTCATCAAGAAGGTTCTCTGCCTCATACTGAACCTGGATTCGAGCGGAAATGGCTTCATCCAGAACTTCACTAGTAATGGAAGCATGGAAGTGCCAGTTGAGCAAGAGAAGAAGTTGGTCTAAAAAGGTATAGAGCTCTATTTGGGCCACAGGGTTAAGGAGATGGCTTCGAGACATAATGTCACAAGCCCATAGAAAGTTTTGGTGGGGAATGTCATTTCGAAGGACTTCAAAGGATAAATGAGAAAATGCAGCAAGAAATATCTGAGCCTTGAATTGTTGGTAAGGAGTTAGAGGCACAAGGACCCTGTAAGGGGGAAGGATTGGCCCTTAGAGAGAGTAAGCCTCAACTCATCAATCCAATTTGGATTAGAAGACAGAGGAGGAGTAGTCGGAGATTTCTGGGTGAATCTAGAAATTCAAGTGCAGTCACACATTACGACCAATCAGAGGAGTAAAGTTTGGCCTTTTTGGCTAAAAGCGTAGGGCTGATCCTTAGAGTTTCATCAAGATGTGGGACACTTCGAACCATCTGAGATGGCAAGGTAGAAGTATACCATGATGTAAGATTGTCTTCAAGATTGCATCTACGGTTAATAGGAACATATGGATATACTCTGAAGCTGCGTTTGGAAGGAGGAATGTCAAGAGGGTCATCTAATTCAAGGAAACGATGATGAATCGTTCCTTATGCGAGGTTGAGTAGAGGTAGACCAAGTTCCCGACTAGAGGTCGAGGAGAAGAAGAAGCGATGGACTTCGTCCCACGCGGATGGTTTTGTTCTAGAAGAAGAGCTTCCGATATCCATGGCCTTAAATTCATGTTCAAAAGAATCGTAAACAGTAGGTTCTTGGTTCAAAGGTCGATGGTTTGCGAAAGCTTCCATAACTTGTATAAATGGAGGCAGATAAAGGTGGCTAATCAATGCATGAAGGTTCTTTCGAGGATGAACAACATCATCAAATAACTCTTCGTATGCTTGATCAATGCAAGAAAAGCCTTGTTTGGCCATGAAAGATGTATCTGTCTTTTCGAATACTGAGATAGTGGGAATGATAGAAGAAAATTTAATGCAAGTGTTTCATTGATAAATAACGGTTGCATTTCTGAAAAAACCCATGCACGTTCTGAGACGTGGGTAAAATGCCTTGATCCACTAATATCACCAAGTATTGGGTATATTAGTGCAGGGGGTAATGTTGGCTATATATTTTGTATAAGCCAATCACAGTTTGACATGTGGTAGGATGAGGGCAATACGGGACGACAATTCAAATCTTCAATCATAATCACACACGTGGCAGTCATCATTGGTTTATTGTAGATCTGCATAGCATTGAATCAGCGAAGAGATGTAAGATGACGTGGCTTTAACGGTTACTCATATTTAAATTCAAAATCAGGAGGGAAGCTTAACTGCAGATATGGCATAGTGGAGCTAACTATAAGGCAGCATGATCAACGACCATGAAGGGATGGTTCGACGGTTAGAAATGCAGTTTGACGGTTGTCATTAAGAAGTATAAATAGCAGAGAAGGCCCCAGAAAGTGCTCTCGACTCAGATCCAAAAAACCAGTTTTATCTACTTTATTTTTCCTTCCAGTTTTTACATTTCTTGTTCTTTACATTTCTGTACTTCAAATTCCTGCACTGCACTTCGTTCATAGGAGTAGTTTTAAGTAGTTTGTTGCTGTAAACCTCTACGAGGCTGATTTGGATCTTTGTAAGTCTTTCATTTTTGCTCAATGAAATGCTACAATTGTTCTTCATTCAATCATTGTTTACTTAATTCTCCTAAACAAAGCCACCAGTAAAAGTCCTCTTCATTAAGGCTGAAAGAACTAAAACACAATTGTCTGATAATTGGTTGGCAATTAATATTCTGTAAGGACTGATTGATCCTTACTGGCACGCTCACAAGTACAAAAATAACCTTTGAAAGCCAAAAAGCCAACAAGTACACCTAATTTAAATTCATAAATTTTAATTCCTATTATATCATAATATGAATTTACTAATAAGGACAACACATATTAAATCTTAAAATAATTTTTTTTCTCTTATGGTATACCCTAATCAGTTATTCTTATTCAAATTTCTGTATCTTCTTTCCCAAGAGATCAAAGTTATTTCTTCTTCTTTTTCTTTTTCCCTTCAAAACTCCAATCCACCCTACCAAAACTCACCATCATCATCAACATGTTTTTATTTATTTATTTTATTGTTTATTATTATTTTGAAACCCTAAACCTTAGAAAAAAGTTTGAACAAAATCAAATAATGAATGAGAGTAATAATCAAAATAGTTTTTTGAAGTAACCCATAAAAAAGAAAGTAAGTATTCATATAAAGGGGTTTTACAATTTTTGTAGAGCACCATCAATTATTTTCTATATCATTTTTTTAACAAAAATTAAAGGGCCCGATGGTTAGATTAACAATAACATATTCTTTCGAGTTGTTCTTATTTTTCATATAAATAGTACATTATTTGAGAACTAGTCTTTCTTGTTAGTACGATACTTATAAGTTTGGTTTTTGGTTTTCCACGAGCATTTTTGTGGATAATTTAATGTAAAAGTTGAATTTGATAAGTTTGTGTGTAATTAAAATTTTGACATAATAATTTTGATGATAATTTATTGAATGAATCACTAAATAGAATTTTCGACCTTGCCACTGTAGATAAATTTATTATTTATTACTTTTGGCTCTGTCAACCTTTTGGATCTCAATGGTTGATGTTAAAAAAAAAAAGGACCTCTATTTTCTCGCAATCTCCATTGAGGTTAAGTTTCTCTATCAGTTTTCATCACATTCAAATTTAAATATTAGTTTGTAATTAATTATTTTAATATTTGGTTTCATTTTCTCAAAATTTTTTTTTTTAAAATTATACACAAAAGCGAATATTCAACCTATTTTTTGTCATTATTGTTTGGTTCTGAAAGTCCAAACAAATTCAATTTGTTCGACTATACACTGCTGAACAATGTGATAATATTCGGCTTCGTATGTCCAAACATTGCCATTTTGTTCATTTCTATATGTCTGAACAATATGTGTAAAATATGTTTTGCCCTCTCCCCCTTTGTTTGACGTTGTATGTCCAAACAATATGACTTTGTTCCGTTGTTGTTTTCATGTTCCATTTTGGAGAATGTGGAGCATGTTGAATGCGTGTTAAATTACACTAGTGAATTTACCAAATACGAGGTAGGATTACCATTGCCAATTACTTTTTTATATTAATCGTTAAATTTATATTTGTACTAACTATATGCTAATATGGTTAATGTAGATATTTAAAAGCAGAGAAACAATGATTATTTGGCCGCGATCTTTGGCAAGAGAAAAATGGTTTTGTTATGATTGTGAAATATTTAGATTTTGGTGGCGGTCGTTGGACACCAAGAATTAAACTAGCATGTAAAAAGAGTGGAAAGTATAGACAGAAAAAGAAGGTGAAAGTTTATTCTCATGATCAAAATGCTAGGATGACTGGGACCAAAAAGTGTGAATGTCCCTTCTTGGTAAAGGGTGAGAAATTAAACAATAACAACGATTGGATGTTGTATGTAGTATGTGGAGTGCATAATCATCCAACTACGAATCATCTTGAGAGGCATTCATATTTGGGAGATTATTACACCAAGAAAATGAATTGTTGGTGGATATGTATAAAAATAGGGTGAGACCAAAAGAGATTTTAGTTACATTGAAACAAAGGGATGCGTTGAATGTAATGACAATGAAGACAATTTATAATGTGCGCCACATATTTAAAGTGAAAGAGAAGGCTGGGAGATCACAAATGCAACAACTATTGGGGAAGTTAGCAGAGCATGACTACATTGAATGGTATTAATGTGAACAGAATACCAAGGTTATCATTGACCTCCTTTGGGCTCATGCATTAAGTTTAGATTTGTTTCGTGCATTTCCACGTGTCTTGATTATGGACTACATGTATAAGACCAACAAGTATGGTCTTCCCTTACTTGAGATTGTAGGTGTGACTTCCATAGATATGACATTTTTAATAGCTTCAGTATATTTACAGTTTGAGCGCACCGTTAACTATGTATAGCGATTCCAGTTTTGACTCGACCCTTGTTGTAATCTGGATACAGGTTTCTTGGTTTCATACTATTGAATATGTCTTGCTTATCTTATTTTCTCTTAAACTTGGCTATGGGATTGTTGTGGTTGTGTTTGGAACAGGTTGGTTGTTCGGTTTCCCAACTCTTGTTGTCTAGAATTTTGCTCTTCCACTTGAGCGGCATTTCTTGCGCTCGAGTTGGCTTTGCGAACTCTCAGTATTTTTGTAGGTCTGCAAAACTATTGGGAGAGTATATTTTATGCTCGAGCGGCGTTTCCCACGCTTGAGTGGCTTTGTGCTTTAGCGACCATTCTTGTGCTCAAGCTAAGTTCTTCTATTTGCAAAAGTACTGGATGTGTGTATTCTGCGCTCCAGTGGTCATTTCTTGTTCTTGAAAGGAACAACTTATTGTGTCTGACGCTCAAGCGTCAACTCTCTTACTCGGGTAATGTCGTATATTAGTTCGCAGTAACACCTTTTTACACCACTTTTTCAGATCTTTTTCTACCAAAACCCTAGATCGGGACTCTCTCTATCTCTCTCTCTCTTTCTAAAACTCATATTCTCTCTACATTTTCACTTAGATCTAGTGATCTCTCTACCCATGTGCCTTTGTTGAAAAGGTAGGATGTCTTAAGAGCTCTCTTTTGATCCGATTAAAGCTTGGTTTCGGTGTCATTGAAGTTTCTCCATCTCTCCCTTGGTCTTTTGAGCTTGAGGTATGGACTCTCTACGCTCTTCTATGAGTTTTAGCTTAGTTATTTGTTGTTGTATAAGAATGATTGGGATTTGAGGTAGTTTTGAACAAACCTAGGGTTTTAGTTTCAAATCACAAGAGGGGTTTTCAAATGAATGTAGTGGAAATGGTTATTGGAGAAATTATGAGCTTAGGTTGTGCTAAAATGGTTGATTTTTGGTGTTTGGGATGAAATTGGGAAAAATAGGAGTTTTGCCCTAAAATGACTCAAATGATTATTTTGTATAAGTAATGAAATTGGTTGTGAAAGTGTGAAATTGGGAGGTCGTTTACATGAATGGTAGAGTTAGATATGTATTATCTCGCACCTATGAGAATTTGGATATTTTATCTACTGTAAAGATTGTATATTTGTTTAGAAATATTTGTTTTGGATTATCGGTGGAGGATAACCATGATTGTTGTAGAAATTGTATGAGGATTAGGCGAATTGAAACTAATTTCTTATTGATTGTCATTGAATATGACCATGTTTAATACATTGTATATATATGATGTTTGGAAGGAGAAAAGGGGTGGACTCCATTGAATTAAGTTGGTATGTGCGTCCAGGGTGAAAGTCCCGAAAATATTGTGTATACATAGGTGCCGATTCCCACGGATGAAATTTCTGTAAAATGGCAAATTGAAGTATTGTGTATTGACTATATATGTTTGAGAACCATTGAATTTTAGTCTTAGTTGGGTTGCCTGGATGATAATGAACATGACTCATGGATTGAGGTGAAATGAATTGACATGAATGAAATTGAGATGAAACGCACTGGAATAAAGGAATTTGACATATTATAATCTTGTAGGATATGATTGATACCACATGGGCATTATACATGCACTTCATACTTATACCTTTGTTAAGATTTATATATTGTGCTAGATTGTTTCTGCTAGGCTTTGGCTCACCCTATTTGGGAAAAACCATTTTCAGGTGCCAGTGATATGCCGCTGCCAAGGCAGTAGCTTGGAGGGATTGGAAGCAAGAGCTTCTATTTTGTTATATCTATTTTTATATAGCCAAGGGCTTTAAATTGTGTTGAGCTAGGCTCACTTTTGTTATAACTAAGAACTATCTTGGAAAGATGTAAGCCCGTTGGGCATTTATTTTGTTGATCATTTAGTTTGGTGTTACATACTATAGATTCTGGGTGGAGCTTATGAATGTGTAATGCATGTGCCCTTTTGTAAATGGACTCTGATTAATAAAAGTCTGATACTCTGTTTATGTCATTTTGTATTAGTCTTTACTGTTGAATTATTGTATTAATTTTGGAGCATTACACTATGCACGGGCTTTGAATATATTACGTGGTCTTATGGATGGGAATATTTTTCTTGAGGTTATTGTCACAGACAGAGAGCTTGCATTGATGAATGCCATTGATGTGGTATTTCCTAGTTCCAAACACTTGTTGTGTCGATGACATATAAATAAGAATGTGTTGGCTAAGTGCAATAAGATGTTTCAGAGTGAAGATATATGGGAAAAGTTTAACACTTCATGGAATTTATTGATTTTCTTTTCGTTTGAAGGTGAATACCATGAACACCTTAGCACACTGCACAAAAGAGTTTAATGCATATCCAGAGGCACTTGATTATGTTACTCAAACATGGTTGAAGCAATACAAGGAGAAATTAATGCGTTATGGACAAATGCATGCATGCTTGCCTTTGTGGGAATGGTACAACAAATAGGTAAATAATTTAGCAATTACATACACTCAATTTGTACTTAATTGAATATGAACTTGATGATTTTAAAACTTTCATTTGATTAGGGTTGAGAGTGCACATTCATCAATGAAGAAACAACTTGGATCGATCAAGGGGTTGAAACTTGTTGGAGTAAGATACATAATTTGCTTGAGTTACAACACCCGCCATCAAGGCTTCATCTCAAAAGAGTTTTACATTTGTCCAACACAATTTTACTCCTACGAATTTGTCGGCTTGGTAATGTATCTATATGTGCTTTGGAACACATATTAGCGTAAACATGAGCACAATCCATTGGAGTTTGTCAGACCATTTTAATATCTTTTATTTATTTATATATTTTTTGGGGACCTTTTGTCTTGTTCATGAATCTTATTTTTTTTGGGTGACCTTTTGTTTTGTTCATGAATGGAGATTAATTGGAAGGTCATGGGTTTGGTGGTGAGTTAATATTTGGAGGTTTTGAGACTCTCCATTTTCTCTAGTTTAATGGTCATTATTTTTTGGTATAATTTGTAAGGTCCTAGTGGCTTATAAATTGTTCCTCTCATATACTCTTTTCTAAACCAAATATTTTTTACACTGAGAGATTACTAGCCAAAGAAGGGTATTTTTCTTGGTGGAGTTTTGGGTTCACCATCTTGTGCAGAATTGGCCTAAACCATATGACAAGTGATTGGATTGTTGTATCCTGGAGGGGACAAGTCAGAGTTTAGTGACTGCTGCACTGATATTTGGATTCTTCCTACCATAGTGGGCTTGATCTCCTTAAAGAAAACGAGATATCCGTGCCTCAGTCTGATCTATTTATATATCATTTTCTTTGCATTGTTTATTAATAAAATATAATTCTTTTGGTATTTTCACCAACAATTTTAAGATCAAAATGGAACAAGTACTAGAAAAAATCAATGACGGAATTGGAGATCTCAATAAGCCTTTCAAGTTCAAAGGAGTTCATTTTAAGAGGTGGAAAGGAAAAGTTCTTTTTTACCTCAGCCTTTTGAAAGTTGCTTATATTCTTACCGAGAAGAACCCAAACAAAATCCCAACCGATGAGATGAATGATGAAGACTACGAGGCACATGAAACAAAAGTGGCATCATACAATCTGAGATGAGTATAAATGTCGTTTTATCTCTTAAATTGCCTTTGCGATCAATTTTATGATTATTATGACACCACTTACACTTCTACAAAAAAATTTGGAAAGCTTCTGGACTAAGTATGATCTTTGAAGAGGCAGAGCAAAAAAGTATGCACTAGTGATTTTTTTAAACTTTCAAATGGTGGATGGAAAATCTGTTATAGAGCAAGCACAAGATTTCTAAATGATAGTTGCAGAAGTAAGATCTGAAAGCATCAAGATTGGTGACCACTTGGTAGTTGCATGACTTGTTGACAAGTTACCGTCATCTTGGAGAGAATTCCAAAAGAGCATGTGCCACAAACAAAAGGAGACTTCTTTAGAGGCGTTGATCAGTCGTATCCAAGTCAAAGAGAAGGCTAGAGGCCAAGATGCATTAATAACACAAGAGGTTAATGACAATTCCACTACAAAGGTAAACTTTTTTTCAACAAATAATAACTTACCCAAAGGTCACAATTCCAAGAATGCTTATTTGAAACCTTATAAAAAGAATATGAAGAATTATGGTAAACCTCATAATAAATGGATTAATCCAAATAAGAACCAAGGTCCACCACCTCCACAAAATTTTACATGCTTTGTTTGTGGCAAAAGTGGGCATGTTGCTCGAATTTGCAAATTCCGAAAACGTGCACCTGCCCCAAAAGTTAACGTTATCGAGGACTCATTTGTGGCAATGATTACGACATTTTCATGGTTAATTATGTGGGCCGGTTGGTGGGCGATCTCGTGCTAATAGATATGTTTGTTATGATAAAGCTTGGTTCAAGGTGTATACTCCTTTGATGATGAGAAAACAATTATGCTTGGTGACTCTAGTCAAACCAAGATACTTGGGAGTGGCGAGTTGACCTTAAGTTCACCTTTGGACATGTGCTTACTTTAAAAGATGTGCTTTATACACCATCCATAAGGAAGAATTTGAAAAAGGCTGGCTTTAAGCAAACTACGGAATCTGATCAATATGTGATTGCCAAGAAGGGTTTTTTTGTGGGTAAGGGTTATACTTGTGATGGGATGTTCAAACTGAATGTTGAGATTAATAAACCATCTACCAATTCGGTTTATATGTTGTCTTCTATTAAGTTTTGGTATGCTCGCTTGTGTTATATTAACAGTAAATATGTGGGAATCATGAGTAGTTTAGGATTAATTCCTAAAGCAAAAATTACCAAGAGACCTCATAAAAGTGTTGAGAAAAATACCGAATTGCTAGAATTATTTCATACTGATTTGTGTGAGTTTGAAGGATTTTTAACTTGTGGTGGTAACCGATATTTTATCACTTTTATTGATGATTTTTCAAAATACATAAACATATATTTATTAAAAATAAAAAGATGCTTTTGAGAAATTTAAAGAATTCCTTCTTAAAGTGGAAAATCAATTGTAAAAGATTAAGAGAATTAGAAATGATAGAGGCGGAGTATGAATCTCTTGGATTCAAATTTCTTTTGTTCAGTCATTGGGAATTATTTATGAGACTACTTCACCATATTCACCTTCATCTAATGGTGTAGCTGAAAGAAAACATAGAATGTTAGTTGACTTGATGAATGCTATGCTTATTGATTTAGGTGCTCCCTCAAATCTTTGGGGTGTGGCTATTTTGATAGCTTGCCATGTGATAAAAAGAGTGCCACACAAAAAGACTAAAATTGTATCTTATGAGTTGTGGCAGGGGCATAAACCAAATCTAGGTTATTTGAGGGTTTGGGGTTGTTTAGCTTTTGTGAGGCTTGCAGATCCTAAACAACTTAAATTGGGTGAACAAGCTACCACTTGTGCTTTTCTTAAGTATGCATTGCATAGTACAACTTATAGATTTTTTGACATAGAAAATAATATTATTTTTGAATTAGGCGATGCTATTTTTCATGAATTTTTTTTCAAATCTAATAATAGTGGGGGTCAAATAATTTCTAAAAATATTTTATCCATATCTAGCTCTTCTACTCCATCTGAAGTTTTTCAAGAACAAGAAAATTCTCAAATCCAACCAAAGTGGAGTAAACCAGCTAGAGTTGAAAAAGATTTTGGCCTTGACTATTATCTTTACAATGTGGAAGAAATTCCTTTTACGGTGCAAGAAGCTTTATCATCCCCTGATACTATTTTCTAAAGAGAGGCTGTAAATGATGAGATAGACTCACTACTTTCAAATAAAACATGGAAGCTAGTGGATTTATCTCCAGGTTGTAAAACTATTGGGTGTAAATAGGTCTTTCGTAAAAAACTTAATGGAACTATAGATAAATATAAAGTGAGGCTTGTTGCTAAAGGTTTTAAGCAATAAGTTGATCTTGATTTCTTTGATACTTTTTTCTTTCGGGTTACTAGAGTTACATCTATTAGACTGTTGATAGCAGTGGTTGCGATTCATGATTTAAAAATTCATCAAATGGATGTGAAAACAACATTTTTAAATGGAGATCTAGATGAAGAGATTTACATAGACTAACCTGAGGGCTTTGTGGAGCCTGGCCAAGAAAGCAAGGTGTGTAAGCTAATTAAATCCTCTATGGTTTAAAATAAGCTCCTAAATAGTGGCATGAGAAATTTGATTCCTACATGCTTGAGAATGGTTATAAGACTAATGAATATGATAAGTGCATATATTATAAAACTTGTGAGAATGCATATGTGATTATTAGCCTATATGTGGATGATCTACTTATCTTTGGCTCTAATTTGTATTTTATAAATGGGACTAAAAATATGCTTAATTGCCACTTTGATATGAAAGATTTTGGTGAAGCCAATTTTATTTTGGGAATTAGAATTAGCAAGACTAATGATGACATTTTTCTTGATCGATGCATTATGTTGAGCAAATTTTAAAGAAATATAACTTTCTAGGCTATAAACATGTTGCTACTCCTTTTGATGCAAGCATATATTTATCTGTTGTAACAAATGAAAAAGAAGTGATTAATCAAAAGGAATATGCTAGCATGATTGGTAGTTTGAGATATGCTACTAACTGTATTAGACCTGACATTGCATATGCTATTGGAGTACTTAGCAGATTTACTAGCAAGCCAAGTCGAGATCATTGGTTAGCCATGGAAAGAATTATGAGATATTTATATGGTACCAAAAATTATGGTTTATTTTATAACAAGTGTCCTGCGGTAGTTGAGGGATATAGTGATGCCGATTAGAACACTTTATCAGGTGATTCCCTTTCTACCTCGGGTTTTATTTTTACTGTGGGTGGTGGTGCTATATGTTGGAAATCTAAAAAACAGACTATAATTGCTAATTCTACAATGAAAGCTGAGCTTATAGCATTAGCTTCAGCATATGAGGAAGCGAATTGGTTGAGAGATTTATTACATAAAATTCCTTTTTGGGGAAAACCAATTCCTCGTGTTAATTCGTTGTGATAGCACTGCTATTATTGGTAGAGTGAACAATCATTTTTATAATGGTAAATCCAGACCTATTCAAAGGAAACACAGTAATGTGAGATCCTATTTGAGTAATGGCATTATACATGTTTTAGTGATGAAAGCATGATGAAAAAATATTTCATCTCTAAATATATATGCTTTAATGATGAAAATAAGATTTTGCCTCAATTGTACTATTTTTAGAGACGAAACCAAATTTAACACCAAATACTTAAAATCAAATAAAATAATAGGTGACAAAATTTTATTCATCTCTAAATTTTATTATTTGTTACAAAACAATTTCCGCCCTTGGAAAATTTAGCGGAAGATTTGGCGGCCATTTTGGAGACAAACTTTTCGTCACCATTGTAAAAAAATTTTAGAGAGGAAAACCAAATTTCATCACAAAATGCTTAAAATCAATAAAAAATAAAATTGAACCAAGAGATAGATATGTCTCTCTGTTTAGATGCATCTATGTTACTTTCTATATCTCTCTCTCACTTCCTCGACCATCCATCTGTCACACTATTTGTCCATCTTTGTTGCACCAACTAACCCAGACGTCACGGCGACGCTCGCTACCATAAGTATCTCTCTCTTTATATATATATATATCTTTGTCTCACTGTTTTCGCCTCACTCTCTCTTTCCCTGTCATCTTCTCGCTTTTCTGAGCTCACTCTCATTTCTTATCGCTTTTCTGATCTCTGTCTCCCCTTTTCTCTATCTCGTTATCCCCATTCTTGTCTCTCACTTTCGTAACTCGTTTTTTCCCAATTTGAACCCTAATTTGTTGGATGCTTCGCTGCTTGCGACCTCCTCAGTTGGTTTTTCTCTAACCTTAACTTGGTTGCTCTGTGTGTGTATATGTGTGTGTGTGTGTGTGTGTGTGTGTCTCTCTCTCTCTCTCTCTCTCTTTCTGGTTGTCCCCAATTTCTAACCCTAACTTTTTCCATAAATGTAAGTTGCTGTGTAGAAATTAGTTAGTGATAGTTGCCGATGATATAGTAAAATTGGGCTGAGGTGCTGTCTGTTTTCTCTTTTTGTTAGGTAGGCCTGGAACCATAGCTTCAGAAGGCTCTAATATCCCCCAAGTACTCTAGACTTGTGTCGATAGACTTTGTAAGGTTGGGGACCTAGTTCAGAGGCAGCCAGTGTTTGCTTTACTTTCACCGGTGGCGAGATGAAGGAGGGCCAGACAGGGTTCACCAGTTCCACTGTTCTAACATTCACTATTAGATTACCTTCGTTCAGCTCATCCTGGGCATCTACCCCTATCATGGTTCAGCCTCTAACAAATTGGAGGGATTATTACTCTATCTGCAACAAATAGTTGACTCCTTCCAGCATGACGTGACCCGTCAGGCCAAGGTTATAACTAGCCTATAGCAATAGTAATCGCAACCAGCAGTAGCCTCTACATCACATGTACCCACCGCGGCTATCCCTATGCTTGGTACCACAGCTAATGCTGCCACTATGCAAGATCCACAAACCAAGGGTGTTCCAGTTTTCCCAGTCCAAGAAAAACCCATCCTAGCACAAACTTCCAGAGCCCCGGTGTATCAAACCGAGGCACCATTCGAACTCGAGGTTGATCCAACGCGCTCAAAGTCAACAAGTTGGAAAAATGTTCAAAAAGGCACAGGGGTCAACTTTATTCCGCATATAAGGATAGGCACACTAAATTGGCGGTTTCCTTATCGAAGCGGTTCAAGATGCGCCGATATTGACTACTTTGATGGCTCTAGAGATTCGATGGTGCATTTACATATGTTTTATGATATTCTACGACCAATGGGTTTGACCTGAGTACAGAAGTTGTCACTATTCAGCCAAACCATGTCCGGAATAGCTGCCATTTGGTATGCTAAATTGGAGGACTCTGTGAAACAGAGTTGGTAGGAGTTGGCCGAATCCTTCGTTGCCTAATATTTCTATAACATGCAGATCAAGGTCACAACTTGTGATCTTGAGGCAATGCGTCAGGAATTGAAGGAGGGCTTTTCAGAGTTTGTTATTCGATGGAGGGAAAAGGTGGCTATGATGGCAAGCAGGCCTCCAGAGAAAGAGCAAGTCTGTATCATTGTTAGAAATCTACATGAAAGGCTATTACAGAAAATGATAGTCCTCCCGCTATTCAACTTTAAGGACCTCAATGAAATTGGGGTTCAAATCAAGGATGCCATCAGGTAAGGGATCATTGTGGAGGGTAATGAACATATGAGGAGAAATGTTGTTCACAGCTCCAATGGTAGCACAGTTGTGAAATGCTCAGAAATAAACACTGTCACCACTCCTATCAGAAGCCAAAAACCCACCATTTCAACTCGGTCTCAAGCCCGAAATTTCTATCCCCTTTACATGAGTCTCTTTCAAGCCTTGAAAACGCTGCTAGAAAAAGGGTACCTAGAGCTCCTAGAACCCTGACCCCTCCCAAATCCTCTTCCACTATGATATGACCCCACTAAATACTATGCCTATCATTAACAACACGGTCATGATACAAACCGTTGCATCTGCCTCCATTATAAGATCCAGGATCTTATTGATGAAGAAATCATAATTCCACCAAAAGAACCTCAGGCCACCACTAACCCATCATCTTCACACCTCAACCTAATCCATACACTACCATCCACCTACAACCCCAGCATAGACATCACCCCGACCCATTTACCCAAGCTTGCAGTGTTCATTCCAGAAAGCACGGACTTGTGTATGATGGATGCACTTGAACCCCAATCATCTCAAACCCATGAACCCACTACTTCTGAGCTAATGAGCATGATTGAAGATCTTTAGAGAACAGTGGCAGATTTAGCCTTTGGAATTTTGGCTCCATTATCGACCACATATCATGCCAGAAATTTCATGCCAAATGGCTCCCCAATCTTAGGGCAAGCTGCAATTGAAAATGGCTAACCTGAAGCTATCTCAAGTTTGGGTGGTGGTATGTCAACAACATCTGGGCTCTGCTCCAATATAGCGATCCAATCCCTTGGCAAAGTGGAGGCAAGGAGCAAGAACAAGGCCGTGGCGAGCATTGATCCCAATGAACATCTTCAGTGGGCTATTGAGGCTTTGAATGGCAAAGGGCTGAACAAGCAGCAAGTGCTTGTAGTTGTTGCAAAAACTATGGATGACACTTTTGTTGCTCAGGTTCAGAGCATTTTAAATCCAGGGATAAACCATGAAAAGGGCTTCCGTACCAGAAACATTCCTTTCAGCTCCAATCCTACACCCATAAGAGGTCATTAAACCCAGTCAACACCTGCCAACCCCTCTGTAAACCCTAGCAGGACTGGAAACCGCACATTCAATTCCCTTTACATGACCTTGCCCAAAGTTCTCCAAATCCTCATTGGACAAGGCCATCTCAAACTCCTTGACCCTTGGCCTCTCCCTGATCCCCTTCCATCTAGGTATAATGTTGCCACGTACTGTGCCTTTCATCAATAAACCGGCCATGACACTAACGGTTGCTTTCATCTTCGCCATGAAGTTTAAGATCTGATTGATAGTAAGGTCATCATTCCACCAAGTCCTACAAAGTCTATCAGCGTTGGATCAATGAACTGGGGGGATAATGTGGCTAGTTTTGTGATCGGGGGATGAACCACCTGTTGATGGCACTCATTTTGCTCCAGGCATAGTGGATGGCACGAACTATTTTGTGGCAAATGGAAAATACTGTTTATTTTACTTTTTAAACTGGGTATTGAGTCAGTCTTGTTGTATTGAGTCAATCTTGTTGTTTTGAGTCAGTTTTGTTGTGTTAGAGTCAGGTGATTTTGGGCATGTTAACTCGAACATCACATCACTGTCTTGTTTTGTTTGTCTTTTTCACTCTTTGTGTCTGGTTCTACCATTGAGCGATTCTTGAAGATTTGAATGAAATGACAATACTTTTCACCTACTTCTCTGTGCCTTTAAATTATTGCATTGACCAAAGTTCTTCAAAACTTTTCTGACACTGTGGTGAAAACAAAGAGGAAGGAATTCCTCGAGATTTGCAAAAATTTGATCAACTGAGAGGAAGAGAGGCGCGCTAAGCCATTAATGAATGAGATCATGTCTGTTAATATGAGTAATGAGAAGGATCCTGGCTTGATCTAGATTGGTTCTACATTGTCTTTAGAAGAGCACGAGCGACTACTCGCTTTATTAAAAGATTTCAAAAAATGTTTTGCGTGGTCCTACGAAGACATGCCTGGAATTGATCTTAAGATTCTACAACATAGGATCACTCTCAGCCTCAAGACTTGACCCCCTTGCGTAAAGCTTGAACCTTGATTCAGAATGTTCAACAATCAACCACAATGTGAGGCTTGTATGGCCGGATTTGAAGCAGCCTTTAAACCAAGGGCAA
Source organism: Camellia lanceoleosa (assembly GCA_025200525.1). NCBI lineage: Eukaryota > Viridiplantae > Streptophyta > Magnoliopsida > Ericales > Theaceae > Camellia > Camellia lanceoleosa. The sequence goes on from JANUSC010000466.1 coordinate 106,273, forward strand.
TAAGGTCAAATGTTATCAAATGAAGCTTGCATAGCTGGATTAGAAGCAGCCCTTGAACTAGGGGCAAAAAGGTCAGAGGTGCTCAAAGATTCCAAGCGGGTCATTTCTCTAACCAATGAAGACTACTAAGAAAGCCAAATCGAATTTGAAAGAAGAAAATTTATTACTGAAAGGATAATCGAGTTCCTATCCACAACACTAGGGGCAAATTCAAACCCGATTTGATGGGCTTCTACATCATCAGCGAACAACATTCATTCTTCTGGATTCAGATGGCTTAGAGATCCTATGACCGATCAACATGGACAAGTTAAACTTTTCTATCCTTGAAAGGCTCGCTAGGCCAAAAACTCGGAAGGGCAACCCAGGCAAAAGTTAGAGCAAGACAAAAAAAAAAAAGAAAAAAAGAAAAATGAACAAAAATGAAAAAATAGAAACAAAGAAAAGAAAAGAAAATAAAAGAAAAGAAGAAGAAAGAAAAATAAAAAAGAAAAATAGATCTTGCAAGGTTGAAAACCCAGAAGGATGGCTTTAGCAAAAGTTAGAGTGTAAAAGAAAAGTGGCCCTGTTTGGTAGAGCTGTGGGAAACTGCTTATAGCTTATGCCCAAACAGCTTATAGCTTATAACTTTCAAATTTTGATTTCGACTTATTCTTAAAGCATCTCTGCCCACTCAAAGAATAAGTGATTCGACTTCCAAAAAGCTATAAGCTATAAGCTATAAGCTAAACCAAACACATAAAAATAGCTTAAATTAAGCTGAAAGCTGGAATAAGCTGATTATAAGCTGTGCCAAACAGGCCTAGTGTCAATACCCAAGTGCACCTTAACTGCCCGGAACTATGTGCGGCCTGATTTCCATCTTTGGGATACATAGGCAACTTTATCCTGAAGTTTGGCCCCAACCATTTTTCAACCTGCTTGTCTCATCCATGTTGGTTGGCTTATCTTTATTCAAACTTGGCTATCCTATCCATGTGCAAATTGGCTCATCTTCAGGCACATCTTCATTCAAAATCAATTGTCTATTTCGTTAGAAGATTCAGCTGCAAGACAATTCAAGTTCAGATCCGAGGTTGTGCATTTTAAGAGTTAATTCCACGTTGGTTGAGTAGTGGCCATTTGCAAACAGTTTTGAGGATTTTTAGTGAAGTTGACTAATTTTCTTGAAAATTATTCCATTTTTTGGACCCAAAAAGGAAAATTTTCAGTGCTCATAGCCTGACTTACATGATTTCAAATTAGAAAGTTGAACAAGCATGTTAATCTAATTCTCATGTTGGTCAGAATTGTTTTCGCAGAAAGCCAAAAATAAAAAATGGTCAAAATGATGAACTAGGGGCACAGTCAAGTCAGGTTTTTTTTGTCTTTTCCCCATTATCAATACACTTGCTAGAAAAGGGCACAACTAAAGCTAGCAGCAGAGGCCAAAAACTCTCTCATCCTCTGAGTAGTGAGGTATCGAACTAAGTGTGAAGCACGAATGTTGGATATTCGACCCTCCTCATAGGGCCCACCACTTTCATCTTATTCATCAACCATCCTGGGGTGGGATAAAAAAAGAAGAGAGAGATTAAAGAATAAAGAGATGTGCGTTGAGAGAAAAAGTAAGAAAAGGGCTTTTCAGAGAAAATAGAGATTGAGTGCCAAAGTGATGTGAGAATCATAAATGAGAAACGGTAGGAAACAATACCTAGTGAAGCAGTGGGCTCCCTGTGAGCTGAAAGGTCTAACACTTGTGGTAAACATCCAAGTGTTGTGTTTGTTGTTTTTGTTTGTCTGGATTCTTATTTTGAGTTGTTGTGATTGTAAATAGATGGGTTAGATTATTCTTACTTTGTTTTTCCTTTGTTGAGTCATGGTGTACTATGGTCAGTTGTAGGCTCAATATTCGGTTAAGAACTCATTCTTGGTTTCAATTGCAAAAATAAAGTGTTTTGTACTCAAAGTGCCGTGACAATCCCACCATGATGTGCAAAATAGAATTCTTTCATTCATAAACTACAGGGTCCAACCTCGATCAAAAGAGAGAGCAATAAAACAAGGACCTATTTGAAGCTACATAGGTTCCGGATTGCAAAGCAAGAGAAAAGAGAGAAAATTGGAGCATCTGAGTTTGTTTCAACTTCAGCAATTTTTGAGATTGCATTCCGGATGCACCTTCTCAGGCCTTGTGTTTTCTCTGGAGTATGAGTGTACCTCTACCTCAAGCTCAAGCCTGCTTCAAGCCATAATGGCAATCAAAGTGCTTTCCCCGAACACCATTCCTTGTCAGAGACATCTTGGCTATGTTTACAATGAGTTCCTAGGAGACCAAATGCGACGGTGGAAACTAGAGTTCGAATGGCGATGCCTAGAATATAAAGGTTTGGACTTTTTGAGACTAAAGTCTGGTTTAAATACCCAGGGGTGTATTCTCGGCTTGAAATCTATATGGTAGCCCTATAGATGAGATAACATGTGTGCACCTCAATTCTGGATACTGAACCAACCTAGTTTGTCACCCCGTTGGAGAATAGGAAAAGTTGTGAATATGATCAGGAAGAAAAGCGGCATCCGTGGCTTTTACGTGCAGAGCTCACCCCTTCTCAGCATTTGAGGGCCTTTGAACTGTGAGTTGAAGGTAAGAGTTCAAAGAACACAAGGGGGAGATCCCCGTCAGAGTAGAGCGGTTCATCGTCACTCACCCCATAAGGTACTTTCTAAAGTGCCGCTTTGTTTGTTTACTGCATTTTCTGTGCATCTATCGCACAATTTCATCATTCTCTTTGCATCCATCGCATCGTCTCAGGACCTCTTCTCACGGTTTCAGTGTGGTTTGAGTGTTCCTTTCATTACATGATTTCAACGTGTTTGGAATTTATCTTAGGGCGCGTGGGAACGCGCCTAACCGTTTTCTTAGGACCTCTTCTCACGATTTCAACGTGATTAGAGTTTTTTTTCCTCACACAATTTCAGCGTGTTTGGAATTTATCTCAAGACGCGTGGAACACGACCCTAAGCGGTTTTCTTAGGATCGTGGTTGGAGTGTTCCTTTCCTCACACGATTTCAGTGTGTTTGGAATTTATCTCAGGACATGGAACGCACCCCTGAGTGATTTTCTTAGGACCTCTTCTCATGATTTTAGCGTGGTTTGAGTGTTCATTTCCTTATATGATTTTAGCATGTTTGGAATTTATCTCAAGATGCGTGAAACACGACCTTGGGTAGTTTTCTCAAGACCTCTTCTCACGATTTCAGCGTGGTTTGAGTGTCCCATTCTTCACAAGATTTCAGTGTGTTTGGGATTTGTTCGTCCTCTTCTCACGATTCTAGCATGGTTGGAGTATATCACCCATATTCATCTACTAAATTATCCATTACATCCATTACATCATACCATTTTATTGCCTACTTCCTTTCCATGTTAAGCTTAGTTCGGCATGTGCTCATACCTTTCCTTCGTTGAAACATAGTTCTGTCATGTGTAAGTACCCATGATGAGTTGAGACCAATATTGAGGGTGTCAACAACTTTTCTGTGTTAGACGTGGTTTGTTTTGTGTCCATACCTTTTCTAGGTCAAATATGGTTCGGCCTACGCCTTATTCATTGCATCCATTGCATCCATTACATTGTATTTTGTTTTGTTGTATTCAGCATTTAGGATCATTTTCTTTCCCCAATAGATCATTCGTCACTTATATCATACCACCCAATTACTTGTACTCTTTCTACAAAAAACATAGTTTTGCATGTGCTCGCACTCCTTTCACGTTGAAACATGGTTCTCTTATGTGTAAGCATCCATGCTGTGCTGAGGCCAGTATTGAGGATGTAGGCACTTAGCTTGTGTTAAGTGTTGTTTGGCTCATGCCGACACTTCTTTTCTATATAAAACGTAGTTTGATTCGCATCTCCATTCCTTTATGATATTTGTGTGGTAAACACTTTTTGTGGTTTGATGATTTCATTATACACATACATTGTATATCATTTGTATTATTTTGTTGCATTATGTATCATTTTGCATTCTGTCCCTGAACTATGCTCGTTTGATTCCTTGCAATGGATACACAGCAACCTTCGGTTCAACCAACTGCATCTGCATTTTGTTTATTTGCCCAAGTTTTACAACCTTGTCAAAATGGGTCGTCTTCGGGTTTTGACATTCACTCAAGTCATTTTATAACTATTCGAGCTCTGTCAAAGAGGGGCAACTGTAGACACCCTATTTTTGACTGCCCTTAAGACTTGGGTGCTTTATTCCAAACACCCGATGATGAAAGTTACACTATGCAATCTTTTGAATTCTTGGTGAAAAATTTTGGATTCGAGCTCTAATCTCAAACCTTGCACTCCATTTTGGCCAAACTATTTTAGACCTTAAAACCCTCATTTTCAAAATATTTTTCCAAATGTTTCTACGATGTTCTGAGGCTCGCATTTCATTTAAAACATTGCACTTTTCAGTAAACTGAGTAAGGACAAAGTGGAGATACATGAAAGGGAGGTGAACTCTTTGAAAAATATTTAAAACATCTTATTTATAGGTTTGGAGTTGAAGAAAATAGGAGGGGAGGGAAGAAAACTAGTTCGGAGAAGTTAGGCATCAATCCGATTAAGATAGAAAAGAGCAACCTGCACTCAAATAGGCATATCTCTTTACACACTTAGAATTTAGATGTGAGGCCACCACCATTGGAAAGTATACTTCTGGGGCTTCAATTTAGACTCAAGAATGACCTGAACTTGAGTCCAGATAAGAGAGATATGCCCATTTGAAGTCGAGCTTAAAGTGTAGTCATTAAGACCCGGCCGGGTCCATTGAGAACTGGCCGTGCCTCATTAAGGTCCGGTCGGGCCACGATGAAAATTGCTCTAGAGTTTTTTTTGACTTTGCCTTGTTTATTGAGGCCAGGCCGGCCCTCGATGGTGTCGGACAGACAGTTGGCGGGAATTGAACACATATCTTTGTTTGAAGATATTTTTGGAACAAATTAGCTCAAATTCTATAAATAGGACCTCCCACTTCAGATTTTAAGGGTAGAAAAACCTTCCAAGAGGCTTAGACATTGATGAGCTATCCTTGAACCTCCTTGAACCTTCAAGCCTCTTTTCTTCTCCAAATCAACTTTCATCCTCCATACACCATTAAAGCTTGGATTTGAAGCTTTCTTGTAGGGAATTTACAACATATTTTCAGAACCTCACAGGTTAGAAAATTTCCAAAAACTTTGAGAGCTAAAACCATCTTCGTTATTCCTTTGATCTTTAAACCTTTTTTGAACTATACACAATGCATACACCATTGGAGCTTGTTCTTGAAGGTTTTTTTTTTTTTGGCTAGAGTTTCAAACCATATTTCATAAACTTGAGGGTGCTTTGGAATCAAGTTTTTTTAACCAAAGCTTTCTCTCTTCAAGAGGTATAAGCTTGTCACCTTTTTTTTCTTGCTTTCATTTCCATCTTTTTCTATCTTTTTCTTGTGTTTATACACTATTTTGGATCCATTCCAAGTGCTAAAACTTAGGGTTAAAGGGCTACCAAAGGTAGAAAGGTTTAACAACCTTTCCTGCACCTTATCCCATAGCTCATACCCTTTGTTTTTGCACTCTTTTTTTTTGGTTTTTACACTAATTTTCAGAGTTCAAAAAGGATGAAAAACATGGTTTAAAGGTCTCAAAAGTGGAGGGGTTAGCCACCTCTCCTTGATTTTGCTTACTAGCTTTATATCTCTTGCTTTTGTCTATCTTTTTTTGTGCTCTTTAACACACTTTTAGCTACTCTTTTTCACCTATTAGGGGCTGTTTTAGGGTTGTTTTAATTTATTTAAATTGGTTTATGCTTTGTTTAGGTCATTTATTGTCTCATAAGTTGGCATACATAACTTGTTGCATGTTGTTCCAAGCTTTCCTTTACTCATTTCCATGTTTAAGAGTCTAACTTTAACCATCGATCCACCATCCCTCTCTCTTCCATTCTTGAGAATGATTTCAACCGATTGAGATTGTTGAAGACATGTAAGAAAGACTCCTACTTAATGGCTTAATCTTTTCGAAGATTCATTGCCAACGGTATAGTCTTTCTCTTATGCTTTACAAGAACCTTTCGTTTGACATTACTTCTTATTTAGAGGACTTTAACATCACCATGGATAAATGGACTAAAGAATGGCAAGGCTTGATAAAATTGGCTTAAAACTTGAATCAACACATATAAAAAATGGCTTAAATTGCTTCAATTTGGCCGGACGTTATGCCAAGTTCCTTGTGTCAAGAGTCATCACATGCTAATTCATGGCATTTTGATGATTATTTAAGCGTTGTAACCTCCCTCTTTAAGTTCATTCCATGACAAGAGGAAGGGGTGGTCTCATGCATTGCATTTCATTGATTTTTGTCCAAAATTGTATCCGAGACCATCAAGCAATCATTTTGCTCATTCATGGCTTTGGAACTAATTTCAACATTTTCTTGAGGCCTTTCCATTATAGAGAAGGAAAAGAAGGACAAACATAGCTTGAGGACACTCTGTCTGCACTAGTTCACCTCAGAACACAAAAATAGAATTTTGCACCAAATTGATGCACGGCTGGACATTTGTAGACCCAGACGGCCATCAGTGATGCACGGCCAGCCCTCAGTGTGTAGCTAGTAGTGCAGTTTTGCAGGAAACAGAGGTAGTGGCTAAAGGTGAAACAAAGTTGGCTTTGGCAGACAGAGTAGCTCTTAGGCGCTGTGCATACAACCTTCATCCATCTTCAATTACGCTTTTGTCGAATGTAATTAATTGTTTTGTTGGTGTTATAATTATCATAATTGTAAATTAATCTTATTTTAATTAATTAGATTATAGCTAGTTAATTTTGCAAAGTGTTGTAACTAGTTAATTAGTTAATTAGTTATTCAATTTCGTTTTGTAATTAGTTAGTTAACTAGAATAGTTAGTTGATTGCTTGTTGTAATAAAGTAGTTAATTAGCTTAGTTAAGTTAATTATTATTCATTTATTCGGTTTTGTAATAGTTAGCTCAATTTGGACTTTTAAACATTGATTCGCACCCTCTGCGTGAGGATCAAATGATGTAATAATGTGTATGTCTTCCAACCCCACTTTCTCCCTTTTGTTTATCTCTTATGATGGTTAGATTAGGGACATCATGTTTCAATTAGCATTCTTCATATTTGCATCCATTAGTATTGCATGCACCGAGGCTTGGTTCATCATTCTAGCTGTATTGTTAATTTAAATACTTCTTTGAATATATACTTAGATTGCATGCTATTTCATTGATTAATATATAGTAATTGTATGTCGCATGTGTTGCATTAGTCATATTGTGTAGTTAGAATCATGCATTTTTCTAACTTTATTTCTTTTTGGCTTGGAGTACTAGGTAAGCTTTTATTTGCTTTCGCATAATCGCATGTGTGTGATTGTTGCCATCTTTCGCATGCTTACCATGAGGCTAAGTGCTTAAATGATAAACTGCTTGTATGCATATGGATGAAGGCTTATTGCTTGAATTGAAATAATTTGAGTAATGTTCATATGCGATCACTTTTTCAAGTGATACATATTTCAAGACAATTTTCAAAACAAACATGAAACAAGTGTTCCAATTCTTGCAAAATTAGTCTATACTTGTGTGTGCACATCACATAGTAATGCTAGCCTAATAAACCGGAATAAGAGCATATAATGTATATAAGATTCATATCATGATTAGTAGAGGCTGATCTTTGATCTGAGCAAGTGGGGGTGCTCAATTCATGACCTTCCCTCTCATACCTAAGTTCCTGAGACGATCTTGGTGATGACAGATACGTGGCCTTTGGCATGAGTCATGGGTTTCCTAAATTTTTCCAAAATAAAATATTTAAGTGGCGACTCTGTATCTAGCAAAGCAGTCCATTTTTTACAATTTGATTCAAAATCAATTTTCCAAACGATTTGCCGGATTTGGACTCTTTGGTGTTTATCAATTTCACATTGCACTTGTGAGATTAGATTCAGAGCCACGGGAGTTCGAATTGTAAGACTTATATTTGAACTTCAGAAAGAGGCGTGAAAAAGTTAAGCTACAAGTAGACTTTTATTGAAAGAAAATTTGGTTCCAAATTCAACTTATGAAGCTAAGAAAATACTACATGACTTGGGATTGTCATATGAACTCATCGATGCTTGCATAAATGATTGTGTATTATTTTGGAAGGAGAATGCAACACTAGATAAATGTTTGACTTGTATGACATCTAGATACAAGATCAATCATGGAAGGGGTAAGAAGATCCTCCATAAAGTATTGCCATACTTTCCTTTGATACCAAGGTTAAAAAGATTGTACATGTCAAGGAAGAGGGTTGAGGACATGAGATGGTAAAAAGAAAAATGAGTGGACAACGAGATATTGAGGCATCCGCAGATAGTGATGAATGGAAGGAATTCGATTAACAACATCCCGAGTTTGCCTTGGAGCCTTGAAATGTGAGGCTAGGGTTGGCCGTTAATGGGTTTAACCATTTTGGGATCATGAACTCTTACAGTTTGTGGCCCGTCATACTCATTCCATACAACTTGCCACCTTGGTTGGTTATGAAGGATCCATTTTGCTTGATATCATTACTTATTCCTGGAGAATCGCAACCAAGGATTGATATTGACATCTATATGCAACCATTGGTGGATGAGTTGAATGAGTTGTGGACAAATGGGGCACTAACTTACGATGCCTCTACCAATGAGACTTTTCGAATGCATGCAGCTTTGTTGTGGACAATACACGATTGGCCTGCATTTGGTGACATATCTGGGTGGAGAACAAAGGGTCATTATTCTTGTTACACTTGTAATGATGAATCATATTTTGAATCTTTGAGAAGTAAGACTGGGTACACTAACCATCAATGTTACTTGCCTGAGGACCGCCCAAAAAGGAGAAAAGGTAGGGCTTACAATGGTAAGATTGAGAAACGGAAGAGATCTTTAGAGTTGCTGGTGGAAAAGATACAAGAGCAATTGGAAAACATGACAGGTGTCATACATGGAAAGCATCCAAGAAATAGGAAAAGGCCTCATCAAGCACCTAATTGGACAAAGGTAAGCATCTTGTATGAGCTACCCTATTGGAAAAAGCAAAAACTTCAACACAACATTGATGTCATGCATGCGGAGAAAATTTTAGTGAAAATGTTTTTGGAACTATGTTAGGCATTGATGGAAAGAACAAGGACACAGACAAGGCAGTTAGACTTGGAAGACATGGGTATAAGGAAAGAGCTATGGCTAACCCAACCATCCGATGGGTCATATGTCAAGCCTCAAGCAAGCTTTTCATTGACACCTCTGAGAGAGGAGGGTTTCTTTGAATTCTTAAAAGCGCCAAGTATCTAGATGGGTATCAAACAAGCATATCCAAATTAGTGAATGCAAGAAATGGTAGATTAACAAGCCTAAAAAGCCACGACTGCCATGTACTTATACAAAGAATTCTTTCCATTCGAATGCGTGGTTACGTGGATAAAGAAATTAGCACAACACTTTTTGAGTTAGGCAATTTCTTCCAAGACCTATGCTCTAGGACACTAAGGCGGAGTGAACTGGAGAAATTAAAGGAACATATAATACACATTTTATGCAAGCTTGAAAAGATCTTTCCCCCATCTTTCTTCGATATGATGATCCACTTGGCTATTCATTTACCTTGTGAGGCTATTTTTGGAGGACTCGTGCAATATCGATAGATGTACCCAACTGAAAGGCATTTTTTTACACTTATATTTGTAAATAAGATATGCGTAATTGTGTTGCACGTGTAACTATACTCCTAATTGGTTCTCTCTTTAAGGTTTCTTGGAGCATTAAAAAAGTTTGTGACCAATCGAGCTCGATCGTAAGGTTCAATTCTTTGAGGCTTACATAGTCAAAGAATGCATTACTTTTTGTTCATCAGTATGTTGATGGGATTGAATTTGTTCATAATCGACCACAACGGAATGAAGATCATGGTGAGCGTCAGAAAGGGTTGACAATATTCATAGAAATTGCACGTCCAATTGTTCTAATCACACGGGATGCTGAAATGTCTTAAGAAATTCGTGATATTGCTCATTGGTTTGAGTTGTACAATAGCCCAGAGAGAGAGAAGTATTTGGAGTATGTGTGTAGACACCCCATTTTTGACTGACCTTAAGATTCAAACGTCATCGATTGAGTGCTCGGTGATAGTGCATGCTGTGCTCGTTTCGAGGTTTCAGAGTTTTGGCTAAGAGCCTTGCCTCTGGGCCTCTGAACTCTTTGTGCTTTGGCTCGGTTTGTGGACCGAACCTTGTTTCTCTTCCCTGGAGGGAGGGAGAGGTCTTGTGGACCACCTTTTCGTGGTCGTAGACCACTTTCTGAGGTCGTAGACCACTTTTCGCTCCTGAAGACTAGTTTTCGATTTTCGGAGTCTTCGGCCGCGCGCCGTGTCCCGAGACCGCTTAATGTTCTCCGTTTGGCATGGTTTTTGAACCACACCTTGTTGCCTCTGCCTGGAGGGACACTGTGATCTGGGAGACCACTGTTTTGGTCACAGACCACTTTTGGTGCTCGTAGACTAGTTTTCGAGGCTTCCGGCCGCGCGCCTTGCCTCCCGAACTTTCGTTATGCATCCTTTTTGGTTTGTTTTTGGCACAAACCTTGTTTTCCTTGTTTGGAAGGTGGTACAAGGGTGGGAGACCAGTTCTTCCCTTTGGAGACCACTTTACTTCCTTGCCAGCGATTTTAAATTGACAATTGGTTTTGGTCTTTGGGCCACCTTTTCTGGTTAGCCACCATACCACTGCATTGTTTTCATGTTGTAGACCCTTTCCCACCATGGCCGACCAGGTTTTGTCTTGGAAGACCACTTGTGGTGGTCGGCCGACCACTTCAAGTGGTCATTTGCTTTCATCACCTTTTTGGAGATATTTTTAGGCCAGTTGTGCCAGTTGGAAGGCACAGAACCCATCCTCCATACACGTGTATGGAGGGATGGCTTTAGGCCAAAAGCTTGTCCAACAAGCTTGTTGTTTGTTCTCTATAAGAGAGAACCTCCTCCTCCCTCCTCTAGGTTCAGAATTTTGTGGTTGGAGTGATAGATACACACTTGTCTCTATATTTCCTTGTTTGCTCTTGTTTTGTGCCTCAAAGTGTAGTTTTATCATACTTTAACACACAAACACACACTCAAACACCATACTCTTGGAGCCGAGGTCCCTTGAAGTTGTTTGTGAAGTTTTTGGACTGGATTTGGTTCAAAAAGGGTGCTGGAGTTGCAGCCTTGAAGGTGTTCATCAAGGGTGAGTTTCTACCCTCTTGAACCTTGCTTTTGCTTAAGCTTTTAGCCCTATTTGCATGCTGATTTAAGCTTAACTCTTAACTACAAAAATTTCTATTTTTGCATGCTTAGAATGTTTGTTTGAGGTCACTTTTTTGTTGAGGGTGGTCTACCCCCTCTTAGGCCTTGTTAGGCCTTGTTTTGAGCCATTCCTTTTGGCTCTTGTTCTAGCCTTTGCATGACCTGTCTACCACTGAAATCCAGAGGATTTTTAGTGGTGAAAAGGTGGTTTTGGGGTCCCAAATAGGAAAGGGTCATCCCCTCTCCTTGTGTTTTGAATACTTGCTTCATGTGCCTCATGTTTGAGCATGTTTGTTAAGCTTATGTTGGCCATATCTTGGCATGTATTTGGGGTTATTTTGGCATGGCATACCACTATTTTGGTTTGGTTTTGTCACCTCTTGCATGCCTTATACACTTGTAGTATATTTCTCACAAACTAGTCGTGTATGCTTTATGAAGTAGCATGTCTATCTAGCTTGTTTTGAGGCCATCTCAGTAGGTTTTTGGTGTCATTTTAACATGCCTTAGTTTTGTTTTGGGTTGGTTTGATGGCCCTATGCATGCTCCATGCACTTGTAATGCATTTCCATTTATTAGCCTAACATGCATCATGTGTTTGGACCATCATTCTAGCATGTTTTGGCTTAACTCTAAGAAGCTTTTGTCTATGTTTTAGCATGCTTAAGCTCTGATTTTTTTTTTTTTTTTGGTCATGCATGACTCGCTTTGTATAGCTATAGTGCATTCTAGCTTGTTGTTTTGTGTATCAAGTCCACTAGCATGCATTGCTTGGACTATTTTCATGATTTGGCATCATTTAAAATGTTATTTCAGTCCACATAGTGTGGTCATACACTTGCATCTTTCACTTATTCAATGCGTTGGAGGGTTTGCCCTTTATGCCTTAAACATGAGCCATTGCGTATGCCTTCAGGCCTAAGCTTGCGAGCTATCATTTCAATGTGTATTTGGGGTTATTTTGCCATGATATAACTCTATTTTTTTTGGTGAAGTCATCTCATCCTCGGTCTTGATAAGTGTAGTGTAATCCACCTTATTTGCCGTGCATTCATCATGCCATATGCGCTTTATGCTAGCCTGTTTTGGCTTACTTCCATACATGTTTTAGACTCATTTTGACATGTTCTAGGATTTTTTTTGGGTTGCCTTTGCCATATACTTCATGTTTGGTATAGCTATAGTACAAATGCCTATACTAGCTTCAAGCTTTGGGTACCATAGCATGCTTCATTTGCATCGTGTACATGATTTGGCATCATTTACCATGACATTTCAGAGCATGTAGCATTGCCATGTTCCCACTTCATTCACTCTTTAATTGTGGTTTAGGAGTTGTGCATTGTTGCCTTGTTTGGGCCTAGCATGTATGCCATCTTGCCTAGACCTTTGGGCCCCATCTCAAAGCATGTTTTGGTCTTTGTTTAGACCTATTTGAGATTGGTTCATGCATTTATGCCATGTATTGCATGCCCCATTTGTAATCCTCTTTAATAGCCTTATGCTTTAAGGACCCTAGCATGCCATACTTGTATTGTTTGAATGATTTGGCATCATTTCTTACCATATTTTAGTGCATGTAGTGTTGTTACACTTCCATGCTTGTCACTCCTTGTGCACTCTTAAGAGTTGTGCTCTTATGCCTAGTTGATGGGCCAATGCATTGAGCTTGCTAGTCTTGATCTTCATGCCTCTTATTTCATCATTATGGCCGCTGATTTGGGCATGACTGAGGTCTGTCCATTTTTGGTTTAAGTCCATTGAGCATGATCGTGTACATGTTGTTTGCATGCTTATGTTGCCTTGCATTGTGTATGCATCCATTAGCATTGATAGGTTTCTTATATCGCCTTGCATTGAGTATGCACGTCCTTAGCATTAATAAGTATGCCATGTTGTTATATTGCATTGTGTATGCTCATGTTTCATTACATTGAGTATGCCATGTTATTTCATTGCATTGAGTATGCCATGTTGTTCATTGCATTATGTATGCTATGTTATTCGCATTGTGCATGTTTATGTTACATTGCATTGAGCATGCCGTTTTGTCACTTTGCATTGTGTATGCATGCCATTAGCATTGGTAGTTTGATCATGATGCGTTGCATGTTGTTGCATACTTATTCCTTGCATTGCATGTTTACATGCTTGAGTTGCATTGCATTCGTTTGGATTAAGTGTTAATCTGAACACGAGAAACAAGGGACGTTTCATACTTGAAGTGATGAAAGGTGCCTTAATTCTTGGTCGCCGACGGTTTTGATCATACATAATAGAGTTCTAGGCTTTATGTGTTTATGTGTGCATTTATTTCATATTGAATTGTGCAATTTGATTTCTCGGCCATCATGCATCGAGATACGTGATTGGTGGTCTGAGGGTCGAGAACCACATTCCCTTGAGCTTATGAAATGATAGGAAAGGGTGGTTGTGCACACATATCTTCCAAATACATTGCCATGCCCTTTCTTGCTATCTCGCTGACAAAGTGGAGAAGTGCAGCAAAACTGGTCGGCCGACCAGAACAACTAGCTGGCCGACCACTTTTTCTGGTTTGCAGCAATAGAAAGTGGTCGGCTGGTGGCAACATCCCTAGGTGGTCGGCCATGTTCCTCTGGTCCCCAAGGTGAGTTAGAAGCTCGAGCTTGGTGCAAGGTTTTGAGAACGATTGCAAACAGAGGCAAATCGGGCATCGCGATGGATTTCTCGAACGAGGCAACCGAGCATGCGTATACTTCCTGCCCTGGAGGCTCCTGATTCATCGCTTTACTTAGCTAATTTGCTTAGCTAGTTTATGCTTTGATTTGTACTTAATTAGTTAATGCGTTTAACTATTCAATTCATTTTGTAATAGCTTAATTAATTAGCTTGTTAGTTAATTAGTTTTGTGATGTAATAATTAGTGTAATTAGCTTAGATTAGCTAGTTAGCTTCTTATTCGAACCCTTCGTCGAGAGGGCCAACTATTGTAATAAGCGTGCGTGTGTGTGATGTATGTCTTCCAACCCCCATTTTTTTCTCCCTTTTACTTAATCGCTTACGATGGTTAGTTTTAGGGCATATTTTTTTTAGCATACCTTATGCTTGCATGCATGCATTCATTCATCTGTTTTGCATGCACCGGGCTCGGCGCATCATACTAATTGCATTTTATTTTAATTCCAAGTTGAATACATGTATCGAATTGTCACATTCATATGCCATTCTAGATAGCCGAGCCTATCTTAGTTGCATTTTTGCATGTGTTGCATTAGCCATTTTGACATGAACTAGGATCATACATGATTTCTAACTAGTTCTCTGTTTTGGCTTGGAGTACACTATGAGTGTTTATGCTTTAGCATACTGCATGAGATGTGTATGTTGCCATGTTAGAATGCTTGCCATGAGGCTAACTGCTTATTTGATTAACTGCCTGAATGCCTGTGGGGGAAGGTTGGATTGCTTAAATTGAAATCCTCGTTTTAGCCTACTTATGGTAGCAAACTTTAAACCGTTTTCAAACAAACGAACATGCAATGTTTTGTTCTAACTTAGGCGATCTAGTCTATACTTGTATGTGTGCATCACATAGTAATTCTAGGTTAATAACCGAATAAGAACGTATGTGTTTTCAAAACAACATATCATGATTAGTATAGGCCTATCTTTGATCGGGTGAGTGGGGGTGCTCATTGCATGACCTTCCCTTCTCGTACCCAAGTTCTCGAGTCGAGGCAACTTTGGTGATGACGGACACGTGGTCTTAGGCACGAGTCAGGGTTTCCTAAATTCTCCAAAAATAAAATATTTAGGTGGCGACTCTATATCCTGCAAAAGTAGTCCATGTTTGGCACTTCTTTATAAAAATCAGTTTTCCAAAACGATTTGCTGGATTTGGACTCTTTGGTGATTTATCAATCTTGCATTGCACTTTGCGAGATTAAATTCAAAACCGTGACATGAGTCCAAACTGTGGTAGCCTAAGAACAAACAAATTGCGCCATGGCCGAGCCGAGTTCTCAGGCGCTTTGCGCTTCGCGACTCATTGGGATTTAGAGAACTTGACTCGATGTCATGATATCTTATTTTGTTTACACTTATGTGTCTCTTTGCATTGCATTTACATTGGTGCGCCTAGGACACCGTGTGTGCCGTATGCTATTCCTAAACGGTTTGCCAGAAACTTGCTTGGAAAAGCGTGCCATAAGGCTGACCGGTTGCTAGCTCTACCACGACGAGAACACAAACCTCGATTTTTACCAGGGCACCATTTTTGACCATTCGACCTAGTGCATATTCGGAATCCATAGTAACCATTACAAACTAGGACAGGTTGTTTACCTGATTATATGTTGTTGTGAAACCGCTGTGTCCGTAGTAAAACCTTAGCTCCTGACAAAATGGGACGGGGAAACCCTACCCCAACATAGGAGTGTTTTGGCTCTCATTTGCTTGGTATTTGCGGTCAGAGTGTGTCTCTACAGGTTGTGTGTATTAATTTACAAGTCTGGGTATCAGGCTTGAGGGCATCAGTATTTTGGGAGAATCAGTTTTACCTGAGGGTATCAGTTTACAGGTAGAATTCAGTAAAGAAAATAGTCATTCAGCTATGCTTATATTGGTTTTGGTAAAATTGGGCTAAGATGCTGCTTGTTTTCTCTTTTGCAAGGTAGTCGTGGAACTATAGCTTTAGAAGGCTCCAATATCCCCCGGGTACTCTGGACTTGTGTCGATAGACTTTGACAGGTCAGAGATTTAGTTTAGAGCAAAGGTGTTCTTCACGAGGCCAAGCAGAAAGGCTACCAAGGCTCATCGGTTCATCTGATCCGTTAATCACTAGTCACATCACCTCTGTTCAATTCAGCAGACTCATAATGACGCAGAGTTCAGAAGAAATTGTGGTCATGGCAGCGGCATTAAACCAGGGAATCACCATGCAGGGTGAGACCGATGCTGAAATGCAACACTCGTCTGGGGTGCCTACCACACATCCAGTCTTGGAACTCCAATCATTTCAAACCTGTGAGCCCACTACTTTTGAGCTGATGGGAATAATCGGCGATCTTCAGAGAACTATGGGTGATCTAGCCTTTGGACTATTCCCGTCGATCGCATCCTATGTCGAATTCACGCCGAAGATTCCCCACTCTTAGGGCGAATTGTGATTGAAATTGGCCAACCTAAAGCCACTCCAAGTTTGGGTAATGACTGTCGACAACGATCGGACTTCGTGACCGATGTAGCGACTCAATCCTTTGACCAAGCTGAGACGAGTGAAAAGAACAAGGTAGGGGTAGTCATCGATCCCTATGAACACCTTCTATGGGTTGTTGAGGCTCTGAAAGCCGAAGGACTGAACAAACAGCAAGTGCTCGCAATTATTGCAAGAATTGTGGATGACACTTTCGTCACCCAGAATGAGAGCATCAATCATGGGAAAACCAGGAGAAGGGCTGTCATACCAGAAATGATCCTACTAGCTCTAAGTCTACACCTGGAAGAGATCAGAAAACCAAGTCAGCACCTACCGACCCCTTTGCTGGTGCGCCCAGCAAAAATCCACAAACCTCGAAGTATCTACCCCGAGGTCGCAGGGTCTTTCAGGCCCTCTATATGCCTTTGTCCAAGGCTCTTCAAATCCTCGTTGAAAACGGCCATCTCAAACCTCTTGAGCCTCGGCCTCTTCTTGGTCATCTTCCACCCGGCCATAATGCTACCCAATATTGTGCTTTTCATCAACAAACCGTCATAAGACCGGCTAACCGCTTCTTACCATGAAGTAGAGGAGTTGTTTGACTATGAGATCATCAACCCACCAAGTTTAGCAAAGTCTATCATCTTTGGATTAATGAACTTGGGGGGATAGTGTGATGTAATTGGGGGGAATAAGCCACCTACAGATGGCACCCAGTTTACTTCGAATGTGGCGGATGGCCCGCACTGTTTTGAGCATTGTGCAAATGCTAGTTTTGTACTTCGACTTGGGTATTGAGTCGGTTTGTTATGTTGTTTAGAGTCATCTTATTGTTTTGAGTTAGTCTTTTCCTACTAAGTCGGGCTTGGGTCTGCCTTGTTATAACGAGTCTCATCTGCTGTGTAGAAGTCGTGATTCTGGTGTTACCGCATATCACTATTTTGGTTTTGTGTTTGTCTTTTCGCTTTGTTTTGTCTGTCGTCACGGAGCTAGTTGCACCAGAAGATTTGAATGAAATAGCAGTGATTTTCACGCTTTTGTGTTTGTTTCCGCCTTGAAGCCAGTTGCACCAGAAGATCTGAATGAAACAACAGTGGTTTTTCATGCTTTCATGCTTGTTTTCGCTTTGGGCTTGTTGTGCAGAAGTTTGAATGAAAGCAGCGGCTTCTCACTTACTTTTTCGTGCTTTGAAATCATTGCATTGACCTAAGTTTTTCAAAACTTTTTGAATATTATGGTGAAAACAAAGAGGAAGGAATTCGTCAGAATTTGCAAAATTTGATCAACTAAGAGAAAGAAAGGCATGCTAAGCCCTTAATGAATGAAATCATATTTGTTAATGTGAGTACTGAGAAGGATCCTAGCTTGATCCAGATTGGTTCTACTTTGTTCGTTGACGACGACTACCGCTTCTTAAAAGGTTTCAAAAATGTTTTATGCGATCCTGCGAAGACCTGTATGGAATCGCTTTTGAGATTGTGCAATTAGGATTGTTTCAAATTTCAAGACTTGACCCTTGTTTTCAAACCTTGAACTTGGTTTCGAATGTTCAACGGCCAACCACGATGTGAGGCCTATGTGGCGATTTGAAGTAACCCTTGAACTAGGGCAAGAAAAGTCGATCAAGAAGGTCGACGTCACAAAGGAAGCTTACGGTTAGATAAGAAGCACCCCTCGAACTAGGGGCAAAAATGCTCAAGTGCTTGAAGAGTCAAAAATTGGGACATTGCTCAAGCTAATGAAGATTGGCAAGAATGCCAAATCCCAGAAGGGAGGAAAGAAGAAAGTATTGCTAAAGGACAACCGAGTTCCTATCCACAACACTGGGGGCAATTCAGACCCGGTTGGATGTACTCCTGCATCATCAGTGAACAACAACCACTCTCCTAGATTCAGATGGCTTAGGAATTTCAAAAACCAATCAACATAGACAAAGCTACACTTTTACTCTTGAGAGGCTTCATTGGGCCGAAAACCCTAAGGGCGACTGCAAAAGTTAGAGCAAATGAAAAAAAGAAGAAAAGAAAAGAAAAGAAAAAAATGCAAAGAGAAAAGAAGAAGAAAAGATGAAAAGAAAAGAAGAAATAAAAAGAAAAGAAAAACAGAGCTCGCAAGGTTGAAAACCCGGAAGGGCGGCCTTGGAAAAAGTTAGAGCGCAAAGGAGAGGTTAATACCGAGTGTACCTTAACCCCGAACTACGAAGACTTGATTCCCATGTTTGGGATACGAGGTAACTTCATTCAAGTCCACCATAAACACTTCCAAATCGACCGTGTCCATGTAATGGTCCTTGTCATCTTGCCATTTCAGATCCAAGCGCTCGTTGTAATTTTCACTATGAGAACCGTTATAATGTGTCAGTGATGCTATTCAAACAAGGGGCAACTTCGCTGTCAGACAGAGTATCAAGGTGCTATTCAAACAAGGGGCAACTTTCCATTGCTGCAAAGGTCCTTTAGGCAAAGGGCAATTTTCTATTGTTTTAGATCCGAGGTTATGCATCTCAAGAGTAAATTTCGTGTTAGTCGAAAGCAATGGCCATTTGCAAAAATAGTTTTTGAGGATTTTAATGAGGTTGACTAATTCTCTTGAAAATTATTCCATCTTTTCCAAAATTGGACCATTTCTTGGACCCAAAAAGGAAAATTTTCAAAGGTTTCACAACCCTGACTTGCATGATTTTGAATCAGAAAGTTGAGCAAGTGTGTTAATCTAGCTCTCATGTTGGTCAAAATTGTTTTAGTAGAAGTCAAAAACAAAAAATGGTCAAAATGATGAACTAGGGGCACAGTTAAGTCATGTGTTCGTTTTCCCCATTGTCAACATACTTGCCGTAAAGGGCAATCAGATTTGTCGAAAGGGCACAACCGGTTAACAACAAAGGGCCGAAAGCTCTCATATCCTCCGAAAGCAAATGAGGTATCAAGCTAAGTGCGAAGCACAAAATGGAATGAATCAGGATATTCCACTCCCTCATCTAGACATGTATGATCACATCCATACTGGCCAAGGGCGTCGCCAACCGTTGTCAGCTATGGATCTACTGCACATCTTGTCGCAACTCCTCTGTGGGAAAATTCACTAGCTGTGCGCAGAAGAATGAGAATCTAGAAGAATGCTAGGGGCAAGAGCCCACAACTTCTTGTTTATCCATCAACCACCCAAGGGAAGGATAAAAAATGAGAGATTGAAGAATAGAGAGATATGCACTAAGAGAAAAGTGAGAAAAGGGATTTTAAGAGAAAAAGAGATTGAGTGTCAGAGTGATGTGAGAATCACAAATGAGAAAAGGGTGGGAAACAATACTTGAAGAAACTGGGCTCCCCGTCAACCGAGAGGTCTCTCATCTTTGTAACACATCCGAAAGTGGTGTGTGTGTTTTTGTTTGTCTCTTCTTGTTTGAGTCGCTTCGATTGTTTCTCGATGTGTTTAGGTTGTTTACCTTTTGTTTTCCTTTGTTGAGTCGTTTTGTGGTGGTCAATCGTAGACTCAATACCCGCTAAAGACTCATTTCTCAACTTCGCTTTGTGCAAAATTATTCCATCTTTTCCAAAATCGACCATTTCAAAATAAATCGCTTTTGTGCTCAGTGAGTGCCGCTTCTCCATATTTGTGCAAAATAGGATTTGTTCTTTCATAAACGTAGGGTTCAACCCAGTCATATAAGAACAAGAAAACCAGAACCTATCTCAAGCTATATGGGTTCCAGACCGCAAAGCAAAAGAAAAGAGCAAAAATCGAGCATCTTAGTGTGTTTCAACTTCAAAAATTCCGTGATTGTATTCCGAGGTACCTTTTCAGATCTTGTCAATGCTTCAAGTATGAGTATGCCTCTACCTCAGCCTTAAGTTTAAGCTTGCTTCAAAGCCAGAATGGCGAAAAGAAGTGCTCTCCTTGAGTACCATTCCCCGTCAGAGTTATCTTGGCTATGTTTTCAATGTGGGAAAGTTGTAAATATGATCAGGAAGAAAAACGGCATCCGTGGCTTTTACATGTAGATGTCGCTCCTTATCAGTATTTCAGGACCTTTGTACTGTGAGTTGAAGGTAAGTGTTTGAAGAACACAAGGAGATCCCGCCAGAGTAGAGCTTCACCGCCACTCACCCCTTTGAGGTGCTTCCTAAAGCGCTGCTTTGTTTGACTATTGCATTTCGTAAAATGTCATATTCTACATTGCTTGTAACATGTATTGCATCATCGCACTTATTGCATTTATTTGCATCTTGTGTTATCTTGTATTGTTTATCCGCTTTCTACAAGCAGCTGCTTAGGATCGTTGTCCCTCGCTTTCTCAAGATGCGTGAAGTGCGGCCCTAGGTGTGTTTTATCTCGTGTTGCGCTGCATGCACTGGTGGGTTGTCTTCATCCCTCTTTTCACAAATTCAAATAGGTTAGAGTTTGTTCCTTCCTCACACGATTTCAAATAAGTGTTTGGAATTTGTTTTCCTCTTCTCACTAATTCAAATAGGGTTAGAGTTTGTTCCTTCCTCACACGATTTCAAATAAGGTTTGGAATTTGTTTACCTCTTCTCACGAATTTAGCGTGGTTAGAGTTTGTTCCTTTCTCACATGATTTCAAAGGTGTTTGGAATTTGTTTACCTCTTCTCACGAATTCAGCTGGTTAGAGTTTGTTCCTTCCTCACACGATTTCAAATATGGTTTGGAATTTGTTTACCTCTTCTCATGAATTCAGCGTAGTTAGAGTTTGTTCCTTCCTCACACGATTTTAGCGTGTTTGGAATTTATCTCAGGTTGTGTCGTGCACACACCTGGGCGGGTTGTTTTCGGACCTCTTCTCACGATTTCAACGTGGTTAGAGTGTTCTTTTCCTCACACGATTTCAGCGTGTTTAGAATTTATCTCAAGTTGCGTTGAGCACGCTCCTGATTGGTTGTTTTGGGATTTGTTTTTCCTCCTCTCATGATTCCAACATGGTTAGAGTTTGTCACCCTTTGCATCTATTGTACTGTCTGTTACATCGCACTATTTTGTGCACCTTACTTACATTGAGCATGCATTTTATCGCGCTATGTGTGTTCCTGTAGAGAGACACTCTGAAAGCACATAGTAGATAAATGAGGGCCAATACACCCCTATGTTAGTAGGATTTCTGCCCTATTTTGTCGAGCTAGGGTTTCACTACACGCAAATGTTTCAAACAACCTATATCGGGTAAGCAACTTGTCCTAATTTGGAATGGTCACTACGGATTCCGAATATGCACTAGGTCGAATGGTCAAAAAGGGTGCCCCGGTAAAACTGGGGTTTGTGTTCTATATCGGCAGAGCCAGAACCGTCACCTTATGGACATGCTCTTGACAAGACAAGCCTCCAAGAAACCGCCAGAAATAGCAGATGGCCAACACGGTGTCCTAGGCGCACCAATGCACATGCAATGCAAAGAAACACATAAGTGTAGACAAAACAGGATATCACGAGTTCGAGTCAAGCTCTCTAAAATTCCCCAACAGAGTCGCCAGAAATCAGAATAAGTTCGCTGGGGACCTCGCCATTCGACTCACTGTGTTACGGTTCTAAATCAACCAAAGAGTCTAACTCGCAAATCGCTTTGAGAAAAATAGATTTTGAAAAGAAGTGCCAAACATGGACCGCTTTGCTGACAGAGTCGCCACATAAATATTTTTTTATGGGGAATTTAGGAAACTCGACTGGTGCCAAAGGCCACGGTCTGGCTATCACCAAAGTTGTCTTGGCTCTAGAGCTTGGGTACGATCGAAGGTCACCATGAGCACTTCTTCGCCACGGTCCGAGGACCGTCCTCTACTAACCATGATATCCAATTTTGAAAACTTTATGTGTTCTTATACCGGTTATTAGCCTAGATTTACTACGTTATGCGCACAGCAAACAAGTATAGACCAAATCGCCTAAGTTGGAACAAAACACTGCATGTTTGTTTTGAAAACGGTTTGCTACTCGCAAGTAGGCTAAAATGCAAGTTTTGCCACCCTCAAGTGGGCTTTAGAAAAGATAATTTTGCCACTCACTAGTGGGCTTAAAACTCACAATTTTTAATGCATTGTCCCAATTTAGATAATTCAACCTCCATCCACAGGCATTCAAGCAGTTATATCACATAAGCAGCTAGCCTCATGGTAATCATGCTATTATGGCAACATTCACACGCATGCGATATGCTAAAGCATAAAAGCTCACCTAGTACTCCAAGCCAAAATAAAAAAACAGTTAGTAATCATATGCATGTTCCTAGTTCATGTTAAATGGCTAATGCAACACATGCAAAAAATGCGACTATAGCAAAGTTCGCTATTCTAAACATGGCATATGGAATGCTACAACTAGCACGATTCAATTTGGAATTGAAATACAAATGCAGCTTTGTATGATGCGCCGAGCCCTATATGCAAAACAGATGAATGATGCAAACATGCTATCATCAGATGCTAATCTAAATATGCCCTATATCTAACCATCATAAGCGGTAAATAAAAAGGAAGAAAGACGGGGTTGGAAGACATACATCACACTCACCCACACTTATTACAATTATGCCTCGCCAGAGGGTCCAAAAGAATATACAAATCAATAATACAATTTAAATACATAATAAATTATTACAACAAAATTCTAATTTAATTAATAATTGAAATGCGAAAAGAAAGGAGGCTACGCCTCCCGCCGGATGCGCGAATGATGCATGCTCGAATCCGACTTGCCCTAAACCCGCGCCATGGCATCACGCCTGCTTTTATCGCCTGCCTCCCCAAAATTACCAAGTCCCAAAATGCCTTCCTTGCATGCTTCAGATACCACCGGCGGCGGAGGAAATGTCCACCTATTGTCCAAAATAGTCACCGATCATTCATGAGGTTATTGGACCTATATAGTGCCGGTCGGCACTATATAATGCCTTGGCCGCACAAAATTCCTCAGAGACAGCTTGACAGAAGAAGAGACAAGCAAAGGCATGGCATGAATTTTTAGGCATATGTAAGCATGGCCAATGCTTCCCTATCATGTTTGGGACTCAAGGAGCATGACCCTTGGTTCTGGGCCATCAATTATGCATCTTGGTGCATGATAGCCTAAGGAACCAAGAGTGCATTTCAATGTAAAAAGCATGCAAACACACAAATGAAACCAAGACCTTATCATGTGTTGGTCAAGGGCCTTGGGGGACCAAGAGTTGAAACAAGTTGCACCACTTGTAGTGTTAACTTCTCTCAATTCCTTATGCTTGGTTTGACAACCCCAAACCAAGCCATGAAGTGTATGTATGCAACATAGCTCAAATGATGCAGATGGGAATTAGGATGCAAGCACACCAAATGTCATGCAACTACTATGTTACATGCAAAATGCTAGAGGTATAAGATGCAATTGTCATGCAAACATGGACCAATTCAAGCAATAAAACCAACATACTACAACACTTAATGAATCAATTAAGCAATAGAGATGAGGCAAGCATGTGATGGTGGCCTAGACCACAATGGGGCAGCCCTCAAACCTCCCTAAAACAAAGGCAAATGTGCCCAAAATGGTAGATCACCACTCATGCAAGCATGCAAACAAATGGGCCTAAAATCAAGGCATAAACAAGGGTATTCCACCACTACCAACATGACCACTCATGTCACATATTAGGCATATGAAAACAGAGTCCTAGCATAAAAAATACACCCAAATCCCTTTGATATGGCAGCCCCAAAATGCTTTAAACATACAAGCATGCATAAGGCCTATTCCTAGGCATAAAAGGGCACACCCTAAAAGCATGAAATAAGCCACATATGCAAACATACAAACATGATTTATGGACTGAAATAGATCCTAAATGAGGCCAAATCAAGAGAATGACCTAAACTAAGCATGTTAGAAGGCGATACAACCAAGGCTTACAAGCCAAAACACAAAGCAACTATACTAATCATGCCAAACATGACAAAATTAGTGGCCAACAGACCTAACACATGGCAAAATGATGCTAATATCTTCATGAAGTGAGGCTCATACATGTAAGAAACATGGCCTAAGCTCATGGCTTATTTCTAGGCAAACTAGAGCATTACAAAGCAAGTATAAGAAGCATGCCAAGGGCCATAAACCAACCAAAACAGAGATGATATATGATCCAAAACACCCAAAAAACTCAAATGAAGCTAAATGCAAGCACGATACATGCTACTTTGTGAGCCAAGAACAAAGACAAGAGAGGGGCTAAGGGAGAGGTGTCCCTCCCTATTTATGACTTCAAAATACCTCACCACTCGAAACCCACTTTTCAGTGGTGAGAAGACCAAGAACACCAAGCAAATAAAACCTAAAGAAAAGGCAACAAAATGGCCAAAACAAAGGCCTAAGAGGGTGAGCTTTCACTCAAACCACAAAATACCCTTAATGAATGTTCTTAAGCATGAAAATATAAGCCTTTTTATGTTGGACACAAAGCCAAAAACACAAAGCAAGATAAGTAAAAACTAGTTGCAAAAATGGAAAAACTAAAGTAACTAGCTCACCCTTGAAGACTCCTTGAAGAACAAGTGATGTAGCCCTCCTCTAATGATCAAATCCAGTCCAAAACCACCACAAACAAACCTCCAAGTCCCTCAATCTCGGAGCTAGGTGTAATAGTGTGTGTAATGGTGTAAAAGTAAGGCAAAACACACTATATGGATCCAAAACACACACACAAGGATGAGAGAGATGGAAGATATAGAGAGAGGAAGTGTATAGAGATATATGAGCTCTGGTTTTTGTCTCTCCAATGGCTCAACCCTCGCCTAAGAAGACAAGGCCTCCTCTTATAGAGGAGACAATTTTGTAAGCTTAGCCACTACAAACAAGAGGCTCATCCCTCCATACACGCATGGAGGGGAAGAAGTGCGATATACCGCTTAAAAATATCTCAAAAAGCAATCAGACAAGAATGGCAGGCAAAATTGTCATTTTGACAAATTGATCACCGGCACAAAAGAGTGCCGACTGGCACAATATAGTGCCGATGGCAACACCAACCAACGGTGGCCTCTAGCCACTAATGGTGTGGGGGATGCCTCACAAGGCATTCCCCGCCTCCAAGGCAAAGCACAAGTGTTTGGTGCAAACCGCACACAAAACGTCAAGTTCGAGATCCCGAGGCAAGGCGCGAGTAGAACTCCGGACCTCCAAACGAACACGAACATGGATAATCACCGAAGTGTTCAAGCAAAGGACGCCCGTGTCTTGAGGACGGCCAAATGGGTGTCTACATCGCTGTAGACAGTTCATGGGGACCTCGCTACGCCGGACTCGATTTTGTGTTACGGTACTTAATCTTGAACCAAAGAGTCCAACCGCAAATCGCTTTGAGAAAACAGATTTTTTGAAAGAAATGCCAAACATGGACCTGCTTGCGACATGAGCCGCCACCTAAATATTTTATTTTTGGGAAATTTAGGAAACCCCGACTCGCTTGCCTAAGGCCACGGTCCGCTATCACCAAAGTTGCCTCGCTCGGGAACTTGGGTACGATTGGGAAGGTCACTTCGAGCACCTCGCCAGCCCGATCAAAGATCGGCCTCTACTAACCATGATATCAAGTTTTGAAAACATTATGTGTTCTTATTCCGTTATTAGTCTAGATTTACTATGTGATGACAAAGATACAAGTATAGACCGGTCGCTCGACTGGAACAAAACATTTCATGTTTGTTTTGAAAGATGGTTTGCTACTCGCAAGTAGGCTTAAATGTAGATTTTGCCACCCTCGTGGGCTTAAAAGATGGTTTTGCCACTATCTAGTGGGCTTAAGGCGCAACAATGCATTGTTCCAATTCAAGTAACCCAACCTTCACTTGCAGTATTCAAGGCGCTTATATCACATAAGTTAGCCTCATGGTAAGCATGCTATTCATGGCGACCACTCACATCAAGATGCAAGGATGCTAAAGCATAAAAACTCACCTAATACTCCAAGCCAAAATGAAACCGATTAGAAATCCATACATGATCCTAACATACAGAATGCCTAATGCAACACATGCAAAATGCAACTATAGCAGTTCTACTATTCTAAACATGGCGTATGGAATGCTACAACACAATATGTATTCAACTTAGAATTGAAGTACAAATGCAGTTAGTATGATGCGCTGGGCCCTGTGCATGCAAGTCAGATGAATGTATGCAAACATGCTATCATATCAGATACAAATTGAAACATGCCCTAATCTAACCATCATAAGCGGTAAATAAAAGGGAAGAAAGACGGGGTTGAAGACATACATCACACTCACGCACACTTATTACAATTATGCCATCGCTACAGAGGGTCCGAATAAATAGTACACCAAATAATACACCAAATATGTACAAATCACTAATTAATTTACAAATTAACTAAGAAAATAATAAACTGGCATGCAAGCCAGGGACTGCCTTGACTCTTCTTCGATGATGCATGTCCGGTTGCCTCGTATGAAATCCATGACGATGTTCCCGATTAGCCTCGCTTTTGCAATGGTTTTTGGAAAACGCCAAACCTCTAAGGTCATTGATTCTTGATTTGCTGCACCAGAGAGTAGAAAAGGGGCATATCGATGTATTTTCACAAATGTATGCATGCTTCGATCCTCGTGCCACCAATCATGCATCCCGATGCATGATGGCCGAGGAATCGAATTGCACTACCCAATATAGAATGAATGCACATGAAAACTCAACTAAAACCCAACTCCCTCATGGATAATCCGGAGTGTCGGTGACTGAGAAATTGAGACACGTTTCGTCACTTGGAGTACGAACGACTACTGCGTGCGCTAACTCCTATCCCGAACACAATGCAATATGCCTGACATGCATGATAAGCAACTATGATACAACCTAAAATGTAACAATGCTATGAAATGGCATACACGATGCACGTGGTAACATGGCATACACAATGCGGTAACATACAAGCCAGCATACACAATGCATAATGGACTTACACCAACACAAGTGGACCTCAGCCACACTGACACAGGAGGCCATTAGATGAAAATGGGACACTAAATCAGGCACACGCACGCAAACCGAGGACCGATTCTAAGGCACCAAATGCCACTCTAGCAAGACATGGAAAACATGGAATATGGCATACTAGCATGCAATTTTCAGAGGCACAAATGATGCAAAACAGCCCGAAGATGCCGATGCAAATGACACCGATGCATGGAATAGGTCCCCAACATGAAATTAGGCATACAGAATGACTTATAACTATGCAATGCATGCATTATTTGACCATGGAATGTGAAGACAGAGTCAAGAAAGCCCAAAAATAAGCATATTTACAGTTCTAATCAAGGCCAAACAGCGAATGAAAATGGGGCTAAACTAGCATGCAAAAAAGGCCCCGAAAGCAAGATAATGAAATAAGTGGCAGTTGCTGACCCTAAAAAGAGAAGGGCCCTTCTACAATATTGAAGAGGGGCCCAAAATATGCTATTTTACAGTTTACCACAAGCCACAAAAACAGACACAAGTATGGCAAAACTCTCATGCAAAAAGTGGGCCTAAAGGAGGACAAAGAAGTAAGTGATGCATGCTGGCCCCAAACAGATGAAGGTCCTTCAACAAAGTTGAATAGGGACCTAAAATATGACTTTTTACAGTTTATGATCAGAGACAAAACAGTGTACAAGTATGCTCAAAACACTATGCAAGATAAGGCCAAAAAGAGAACTATAACACAAAGTATAAAAAGGATGTCTGAAACAGGAAAAGACCCTTAATAGAACATGAAGAGAGGGTCAAAATAAGGTCATTTTTAGCTCGGACCAGAGCCCAAAACCAGAAGCACAAGAGGCTAACAAATCATGCAAAAATGGGGCCAAAAGAAGGATATAAAGGCAAGTGGCAAAAAGGGACCCCAAACAAGGATGAGCCCTTCAACAATGTTGGAAGAAGTGTTCAAAATAAACTACTTGACAAGCTTTACAACATGCCCCAAAACAGTTCATATATAAGCCAAAAAAAAATATGCAAGAAAATGGCATATTAGGGAGATAATGAAGCAAGTGCAATAAGGAGGCCTCAAACAGTGAGAGGCCCTCAATAAAACATGGAAAATGGCTCAAAATAAGCCTATTTCTAGTTAGGGTCGGAGCCCAAATATGCAAGCATAAAGAGTTAAGATATTGAACATGATAAGGCCAAAAAGAGGAAATGAACTTACCCCTTGTAGCCTAGTCTTGACAGCTCCTTGGCACAAGAAATGGTGCCTTATGTTTCTAGAAAGCTGCCCCAAGTGGCTGGAATGGAGGCGGTGGTGTGGTGCTAGATGATGGTGTAGAAATGGTGTATGGTTTAGGAGGTTTGAGTGCTTGAAGTGAGGGAGAGAGGGAGATGCAATATAGGAGCTCAAAGGCCAATTTTCTAACCCTTAAACCAGAGCTGGGAGGCTGGTCTTATCGGCAGAATAGGGGGAGAAAAGGGAGGAAAAATGGGGGGGAAATGAATTCAAGTTCCCCCCAAAAATAAAGGCCCCCCGGATACAAAATTTGGGGGGGAAAAAGAGGTCGTATTTGGATTGAACAGTAAGGAATCGCCGGCCAGCCATTGAGGTTGTAGGCTTGCCGCTGCCAGCTGCCAGCCAAAAGGCCAAGGGGAGAGTGGCCGCCACCACAAATTGGTGGCCTCCCATGTGTTCTCAATACAACCCCTGTGGTAAAAAACTCGAGAAAGTGAATCCAGAGAGAGAACAACCCACTTTTCAAAGGCAAAAGGTTCAATGGTATTGGTCGCCACCAAATATTGGTGGCCTCCAGATGTGTACATCACAAATAAGGGGTTTAGGGTGCAAGAAAATGGGCCCAAGGGTGGTCAACATTGGCTTTGAAGTGAGAAAACGGGACGGAGGGCAATGAAGGGATAAACGGGTTGTCAGAATACCATTCGCCTCGCACCCTTCTACGGCCTTCCTAGCAATGAAACAGAGGTCTCCACCAAAATGAACCAAACCGATGTAAAATGAAGGTTCGGGGTCGAACGCGCAGCGAGGCCCCAAAATCGATCGTTAGGCACGGAGTGGTGTTCACCACGGTTGGTCTCTCGACCACAGTTGTCCTCAAAAAGGAGTAAATAAGATGTATGCCAAAAAATCGAGTAAACGAGGAGGTTATAGCGGTCCGAACCGAGACACTGCCTCGACAGCCCGAAAACCAGAACCTGCTCAAATGGGAAAAATGGCCTACGACCACAAAAACGAGCCCATCGAGAGATGATCTATGAGACCTCTCTCCGGAAGAGAAAACAGAGAAAATAGGGCCGTTCAAAACCGAGGCAAAGCACAAAGAATCTCAAGTCCGGAGGTAAGGCTCGCAGCTAAGACTCAAACTTAACGAACACAACATGCAACATCACCAGGCGCTCAATCGGTGACGTCTGAGTCTTAAGATCGGTCAAAAATGGGGTGCCTATAGTTGCCCCTCTTTCACAGAACTCGAAAGTCATAAGAATGACGGGAGTGAATGTCAAAGCCCAGAGATCTACCTATTTTTGACAAGGCCAACACTCGGACAAACAAACAAAATATAGATAAATAAATGGTTGTGTCCGCAGTCGCCCACGTATCCTTTGCAAGGAATCAAACCAATAGAGTTGTGTATGTGATGCAAAATGATATGCATGAAGATTTTGATAATTGACTTATACGCCACGCCCGGTTTGAAAATTGGACTTACACGCTATGTGCAAACGGCTGAAGATTGGACTTATACGCTGGCGCGGTTTGAAGATTGGACTTATACGCCACGCCTAAGCCGGTTTGAAGATTGGACTTATACGCCACGCCCGGTCGCAGTTTGAAGATTGGACTTTGTATACGCCACGCCAAGTCGGGTTTTGCAAGATTGGACCAATACGCCACGCTGCTTCGGTTCTGCCATAAAGATCGACTTATACGCCACGCCGGGCGTCGGTTTGAAGATTGGACTTATATTACCACGCCACGCCGAAGCCGGTCGTTGAAAATTGACTTATATTACCACGCCACGCCAAGTCGGCCGCTTGAAGATTGACTTCTACGCCACGCCAAGTTCGGTTTGAAGATTGACTTATACGCCACGGAAGTTTCAGCTTGAAGATCGGGCTTATAGCCACGCCAAGCTCGCTTGAAGGTTGGACTTATACGCCACGCCGGTTTGGAAAATTGACTTATACGCCATGTAGCCGGTTTCAAGATTGGACTTATACGCCACGCGAAGCCGTTTGAAAATTGGACTTATACGCCACGGGTTTTGAAAATTGGACTTAGACGCCACGCGGCTTGCGGGTACCGATCAGGATGGACGCCGCTTTGAAGATTGACTTATACGCCACGAAGCCGGTTTGAAAATTGACTTATACGCCACGCGGCCGGTTTGAAAATTGACTTATACGCCACGCCGCGTTTGAAGATTGGACTTATACGCCACGTGAAGCCGGGTTTGAAGATTGACTTATACGCCACGCAGCCGCTTGAAGATTGAACTTATACGCTTGCGGCCGGTTTGAAAATTGACTTATACGCCACGCGGGGTTTCGTTTGAAGATTGACTTACACGCCACGTGAAGCCGGTTTGAAGATTGACTTATAAGCTACACGGGTTCCGTTTGAAGGTTGACTTATACGCCACGCCGGTCGGGTTTGAAAATTGACCGATACGCCACGCTGCTTCGCTTGAAGATTGGACTTATATGCTACGCCGGTTTGAAATTGACCTATACGCCACGCCGCTTCGCTGAAGATTGGACTTATACGCCACGCCGGTCGGTTTGCCAGATTGGATTTATAGCGCCACGCCAAGCGTCGGGTTTGAAGATTGATTTATACGCTTACGAAGCCGCTTTGAAGATCGATTTATACGCCACGCCGGTTTCGCTGAAAATTGACTTATACTACCGGGTTGCCGTTGGAAAATTCGCTGAGCGGGTTTGCTTGAAGATTGAACTTATACGCCACGCCGCCGCTTTTGAAAATTGACTTATACGCCACGCCGTTCGGCCGTTTGCAAATTGACTTATAACGCCACACGGTTCTACATCATCATGATCATGCGAAAGAGAGTCAGAATGAAGCAATTATTAACATTTTATGAATTAATGCTCGAAAGCAAGTAAACTCAACCAATATACACCTCATGCGTAAGAAGGATGTAATAAAATCATGGAATCTTTCACTGAACTTTGTAGGATAGATACAC
>JANUSC010000467.1:0-137719 GCA_025200525.1 Camellia lanceoleosa
GAGTTGACTTTTGTTGACTTTTTTCACTTTTGGCTCATTTTTGCTCCTTTTTGCTCATTTTGCAGATTTTCCGAAATGGCGGGTAATTTTCCTCATGGTGGAGGCCCTCCGGGTGCCGGGGATGATTTTGATGTCATGACTCTGCCTCCGAGGGTCCGGCCTTTTATTCCCGAGAGGTATGCCCCACCGACACACGTTCTTTCCCGGGCCATTTTTCGTCATTTCACTGACTTTGGTGATCGAGCACCCGGAGATCTACTTCTGCGAGAGCCAGAGCATCACCTCTCCTACGAGGCACGAGAGGTATTTTATTTCATTTTCTGCATTTTTCATGCATTTCGTGCCTTTGCCATGCCTGAACACACAGTTTAGCCTATAACATAGTACTTTGTTTGCATCCTGAACATGTGGCTTAAACACTTGAATTTTTGAACACTCGGCTCATTAATTGATTGTGAACGCACGGCACACATTAGTTAAGAATTGAACACACGGCTCAAACACTGATTTGTCGAACACACAGCCTGAATTTGAAGGTGAACACACAGCACACACTGACTAAGAGTAGAACACACAGCCTAAACTCTGATTTTCGGAACACACAGCTCGGATTAATGGTGAACACACGGCACACACTGATTGGGATTTGAACACACAGCCCAAACATTAATTCTCTGAACACACAGCCCAAATTGATGGTGAACACACAGCCCACACTGATTTAGAGTAGAACACGCAGCCCAAACTCTGATTTTTTGAACACACAGCCCAAATTGAAGGGGAACACACAGCCCACACTGATTGAGAGTAGAACACGCAGCCCAAACTCTGATTTTCTGAACACACAGCCCAAATTGACGGTGAACACACGGCACACACTGATTGAGAGTAAAACACGTAGCCCAAACTCTGATTTTCTGAACACACAGCCCAAATTGATGGTGAACAGACGGCACACACTGATTGAGAGTAGAACACGCAGCTCTAACTCAGATTTTCTGAACACACAGCCCAAATTGATGGTGAACACACGGCACACACTGATTGAGAGTAGAACACGCAGCCCAAACTCTGATTTTCTGAACACACAGCCCAAATTGATGGTGAACACACGGCATACACTGATTGAGAGTAGAACACGCAGCCCAAACTCTGATTTTCTGAACACACAGCCCAAATTGATGGTGAACACACGGCACACACTGATTGAGAGAAGAACACGCAGCTCTAACTCAGATTTTCTGAACACACAGCCCAAACTGATTGAGAGTAGAACACGCGGCCCTACTTTACTTCGCACATAGCTTATTCATTTCATTTGCACACAGCTCATTCATTTTTATACTGACGCATGTATTCATTCTGAATATAGGTTGGTTCTCGCGCCGTGCGAGGATATGGCTCCACCATTGCTAGAGAGTGGTATGCTGAGCTCCCGGAGGCTGTCCGGGATTTAGTTGATTTGGCAGGGTTTGGGGCCTTCTGCATGGGGTTATCGCATTGTCTTGCCAGGAGGACATTGTTGGCAGCTTTGGTGGAGAGATGGTGGGACACCACCAACTCCTTCCACTTTTCCGCCACTGGGGATTTGACTATGACCCCGCTGGATTTTGCTGTACTGACCGGCCTGGACATAAGAGGTTGGCCCATTCCTTACGACGAGGATATGGGCGAATAGGAGGCCGCTTGGATACATCTGTTGGGGGCCCGCCCGCCTGTGGATAGAGCTTCAGGGAGAGTTCGATACACCTGGTTCTCTTCCCATTTTCGGAGGGAGGGGATGGAGCCCGGGACTCCTGAGGAGGCAGAGCAGTATGCCCGTGGTTTTCTTATGTTCCTCTTCGGGACTACTCTGTTTGCCGATAGAGGGAACACGGTTGGGCTGTATCTGTTGAGCGCTCTGGTGGACCTATCACAGGTCGGACGGTACGACTGGGGTGGCGCCGGCCTGGCTACCCTTTACTGCTACATGAGCGCGACCTCCCGCGGGCAGGGGGATTCACTTGGTGGCTACTGGAGAGCCTGGGAGGTACTTTCTGTCCTCTTGATTTACATTTCTGCTTCTCATTACTTGTACATTGCACACACAGTGCACTTTACACTCTGTATTTTGCCCTCAGCATTTTGTATTTACATTCTGCACTGCTTTCCTCAGTTATGGGTCTACGTATATTTCCCGACGTTAGCCCCAGAGTTGGTGGTGGCAGGGCCCCTCATGACCCCATACTCACTGGTATTCGAGGGCCAGCATCGGCCGAGACCCCGAGAGACTCTCTTTTATCTGCGGCAGTATTTTGACACCGTGCGGACGACATAGGTATTTCAGAACTCTCAGTTCCTTCCGTTTTCATCTTTGATTTGCTCTGTATATTCCCGATTTCTGATTGGTTTATGCACTGGTTATCTGCAGATTACATGGTAGCCCTGGGCGCCCTTGGGTGATGGTCTCCGATTTCAGTATACCGGAGGATCGGGCACCTCCCAGTACAGGGTCCTGCTTGAAGGACCAGTTGGTAGAGCATGGTTTCTGGGGGAACGCTTTTTGCGTCAGGTATGGGGGTACACTTCTCAGGATCCTCCCGCAGCACCTCCAGCCAGTATGCGGACTGCTGATAGGCTCTCTACCCAGGATGTCGTTAGTGCTATGCTGGGCACTGATGCTTTGCTACATCTTACGGAGGGGGACTATGCCACTTATCGCCATACATATCTGATGCCTCCCTTGACGGGAGTGCGTACTCCGTCACTGAGGCCCACTGGTATACCATCTTCGAGTCAGTCTCGTGCTACAGATATCCCTTCCTCCAGCAGGGCTGGTACATCCAGAGGTGGGGGTGGGTCAATTCCCCCGATCCCTCCGACTCTTCATCATCTTGGGTGGCCAGACATGCCGACCGAGTTGACGAGTTGGCCATTTGGGACTCCTTACCAGGTCTCGCTGGAGCCTCCTCTTCCTGACCATAGATATGTTAGAGACCCTGATTCACCACCGGTATGTTTTACAGCTTTGATTTATCAGTCGGATACTTGGACATTCATTCCTTTACTGATAGTTTTGCATTTGTATCTGCAGCCTCCTGTTGAATACGTGGATGAGATGCTTGGAGTGATGGCCGCATTCGAAGGCATGATCCTGCGGAGGAGGGCCAGCCATTATGGGTGTCTGTGCTGTTCATCTTTCTGCATTTATCATATTTCTGATGACATCTTTGGTTTTGAACATTCTCTTGCATTGATAGAATTTGTTGTGTAGAACAAATCGACAGACACACCACTCATCTTGTACTTGCATCTGATTTTCATATTTGAACTGATGTATTGAACTCTTCACTTTCAGATGCCTCCTGTGTATGCTCGCCCGCGGGCCAGGCCACCCGGGCCTTCTCAGGGAGGTCGATTGTCTGGATCTTTTCGAGTCTTTGAGCCATCTGGGCCCTTTCGAGAGCGGGCCATCTAGGCCTTTTCAGGGGTGGCCATCGGGCCTTTCAGGAGCTCAAGGAGGGTCTCTCGTGAGCCTTGAGGCACGCGTTATAGAGGCGGAGCCCGATGAGGAGGAGGAGGAGGAGGAGGTTGCAGACCGTCAGTCAGAGACATCTGCTGAGGAGGAGGACTCCAGTCTTGGTTCCGGGAGTGGAGGCGAGGCTGAGGGGGATCCTGAGGATGACAGCTCCGACCCGGATGATGATGGTGGTGCAGAGGTTGTCCCACAGAAGAGGACGAGGAGGGCCTTTCATTCCCGCTCCCAAGGACATTGACGCTGCTGTTTCCTGCTTTATTTTCCTTTTTGCTAGTAGTTTGTAGCACTTTGCACATTGTTAGGCAGTTTTATTCTCTGTAAAACTTGTACCTTTGTTTGTTGTAAAACATGATGGAATGAAACAGCTTTTGAAAAGGTGTTTGTATTTGAAATTCTTAGCATCGCATTGCATCAAATTATTTTGCACAAAGATGAAATTGAATGGAAATGTGCCTTGTGTATTTACCGGGTCAGGTAATGAACCGACGCAACAAATCAAACAACTCGACTCACTAAGAAATAACAGAATCTGAGCAAGTTTACAACTTGATAAGCAAAGTACAACAATGTCAACGACTCGATAAACAAGACTTAACAAAATTGCGTAAACAAAGAGTAACAACTCAAAACACAAAATGCGACAGCTCGACAAAACTTACAACTCGATAAATAAAACGACAACTCGATAAGCAAAATACAACAATGTTTAAACAAAACAAAGTGTACTTCGGACGATCTGGGTGATGGAACGCATTCGAAACTGAGAGAAATGGAGGCCTTCGACATTCCCGATGTGTGGACGTGCCTCAAACTTCCTTCCGGAGGGCAAAATAGGACCAATGAGCATGGCCGGCCACATTTTGCATTTGGGGATTGAAAGGTGGCCGGCCGGCCAGTTTTTTGAGTCAAAGGTGGCCGGCCTGCTAGAATAGGTGGCCGGCCGGCCACTTTTCCCTGCAACCCATGAGTCGACACTTGTCCTTCGAATAGTGTTTCGCCCCCTATAAAAGTTCCAACTTTGGAACTCATTCATTTCATTACTGCTTTGCACAAAAATGGAGGCATTTCTCGTAGAAAATCTCACATCTTGGATCTCTTCTTTAGATGGCTCGGAAAAATTGAACTTCCGGGGTTTCGGCTTGAATACACTGTTCACGTTGAGCTGGACTCCGCTACACCTTCCTTTCCTCCATGCCGCGGCGAGGTTTTGGAACCCGGTAACGCATGTCTTTAGCTTCGGAGGGCAAGAGGTGTGTCCCACTTTTGAAGATTTTCAAGCCTTGATGGAATCCGAGCGTGGCGAGGAAATCTTGCCCCAACTCAATTTTGGCTATGCCCAAACCTTAGGGCGGATGTGTGGACTCACCGCTCATGATGCTCGATCTCTGATTTGTAACGGAATGTTGGACATCCCAAGCCTGATTTACCGGTTCTCCGATGCTGGTGACCGCAGCGACCATCATTGGCAAGGCTTCCGGCGACACGCCCTCTGTTTATGCATGTTATCTCATTTTTTGTTTGCCTCAAGCTTTGGAGGATCCAGCGTCCGTCTGATTGAAGTGGCTCAAGGCTTGAAAGAAGGAAAGAGTTGCATCGCCATGACATTGGCTGAGACACTGATGGGCTTGGATGCTTTCTACTGTCGGAAGACAACCAGGTTCGCAAGGAGTCCATTACTGCTGCAGGTAATGTTTCCCACCCGATCTTACATATGTATTTGCTCACATCACTGGGCCCTCAGGCTCGGTTTTTCTCACAAAACCCTTTTCTTACTTTTCTCTCATCGTACATCTCTCTATTCTTTATTCTCTCATTTTTCATCCCTCCCCAGGTATAGTTGATGGATAAATTGCAAGTTGTGGACTCTTGCCCTGCTTACTCGGCCCGCGGCTACTTCTTTCGACAACGCCTAGTCGACGCTCTTGATGAGGGATGGTGGTTTGAATGGATGTGCAATTTGTCGGCAGATCGCATTGCGTGGCGCTGCCCTTGGCTCAATCTCCCGGCAATGAGCTACATCATGTCTCGGCAGGTCGGGATTCGATTAATCGGCTTGACTCACTGCGTATTCTATTTCCCATTCCGTATTCTGCGCCAGTTTGGCCATGATCAGACTTGCCCACCAGAGGGGATAGAGTATCCGGCTACATTCCTAGTTTGAGGTTCACAGCTGGCTCGGCAGGCCGCAGCGTGGAGAATTAGAGAACTCCTGGTTCTCGCTCCCACTTTTAGTTGCACTTTGTCTGACGAGTGCTGGGATTGACTCAACGAGGAGGCACAGATTGGGCCTAGGTTGGCGTTAGAGGCTTCAACCAACTCTGGAAGGGGACGCAGGGACACTTGACTTGACTATGCCCCGGATTTATTGCTTTATTAGTACTTTCAAGTTTTCATTATGAGTGTAATAAAAAGCAACTTCAATTGTATGCAAGAGCAAGAGAACTCTGTTTTGAAATCAATGAAATTGAAGGTTGTGGTACTGAAAATTTTCCGCTTTGGTCCAAAAATGGTCTTAGTTGTGAAAAGATTAATTTGAACAAAGTCAACTTTTATTAAAACTTTTCAAAACTATTTTCGATATGGATCAGAATTGGACACGCCTGAGATCATCCTTTGAGATGCACAACTCGGATCCTAGCAATGGAAAGTTGCCCTAGTTTGAAGAGTGCCTCAGCATTTCATGGCAACAGAAAGTTGCCCCTAGTCTGAATAGCACTGTATCGGAGATCACGATAAATGCTGATGAATAGAGATGACTGAGATGATCAAATGGATAAAGTTGATCGGGGAAAAGATTGTGGCTGAACTTCAAGATGAAGCTGCCTACGTATCCCAAAGATAGGAATCAAGCCTTACGTAGTTCAGGCTTAGGTTCGCTCGGGTATTTTCACTCTTCTTTTGCGCTCTAACTTTTGCGAAGGCCGCCCTTTGCGGGTTTTCAACCTTGCGAGCTCAGTTTTTATAATTTCAAATTTTTTTGTGCTCTGAGTTTTGCCTAGGTCGCCCTTTCGGGTTTTCGGCCTAGCGAGCCTCTCATGGGTAATATTTCTTCAACTTGTCCATGTTGATCGGTTGGGAAAACTCTAAGCCATCTAGATCCATCAGAACCACAGCTCCACCTGACCAGATTGACTTGATAATGTAGGGACCAGTCCAATTGGGTCTGAACTTGCCCCTTGGGTCATGGATGGGAGCTCGGTTGTCTTTGAGTACCAAATCTCCTTCCTTTAAATTCCTGGACTTAACCTTCTTGTTAAAAGCCCGGGCAATTCTGCGTTGATAACCTTGGACGTGGTACAGTGCTTTCAGCCTTCTTTTATCGAAGAGCATGAGTTCCTCAAATCTACTCTGCTGCCAATCTGCTTTGGCTATCTGACACTCAGCCAATACTCGTAATGACGGGACCTCAATCTCAATAGGCAGAACGGCCTCCATCCCATAAACCAATGAGTATGGAGTCGCTCCAGTAAAAGTTCTGATTGAAGTTCGGTAGCCCCACAGAGCGAACGACAGCTTATCGCCGATCGGTGAGTTTCCACTATCTTCGTAGTATCGCTTGATATTCTTGTTGGCGGCCTCCATTGCTCCATTGGTTTCTTGACGGTAGGTAGACGACTTATGAAAAGCCACATTGTATTTCTCCAACAAATCAATCACCTCCTTCTTGAAGTGGGAACCATTGTCTGAAATTATTTCGCTTGGGACCCCGTAGCGACAGATGATGTTGTTTCTGATGAATTTTGCAACGTGCGAAGCCTTCAACACCGCATAAGATTGGGCCTCAACCCACTTTGTGAAATAATCTATCGCTACCAAGATGAACTCATGCCCATTCGACCCCTTCGGCGTAACGGCTCCGATTACGTCAATTCCCCAGACTGAAAATGGCCATGGCGAAGTCATGTTGTACAGTTTTGACGGCGGAATGTTTATGCGATTTGCATGAATCTGACATCTGTGACATCGCCGGACGAAACCAATACAATCCTCCTCCATGGTGGACCAGTAATAACCCTGTCTGAGGATCTTCCGTGCCAACATTACCCCATTCATGTGTGCACCACATTCTCCCCCGTGGATGGCTTCCATCAGACGCTTTGACTCTTCGGCATCAACGCACAGTTTATGCATTCCCAGATGACCCCGTTTATACAGTTTACCCCCGTAGATGATGAACTGAACTGCCATTCTCCTGATTGCCCTTTTGTCTTTGGCATTTACTTCTGGCGGGTATGCTTCTTTCTCCAAGAAATTCCAGATGTCGTAATACTAGGGGTGTTCGTCCTGAACTTCATCTATGGCTGCAATCGACTCATAGACAGGTGCAAATTTCTGGTCAATGATGACTGGACGCATTCGGACTCCACACGTGATGTCTATCATAGAAGATAGAGTTGCTAAAGAATCCGCGAACCTGTTGTTCTCTCTTAGTAGATGAGTAAAACTTAGCTTCTCAAACCGAGGAATTAGCAAATCCAAGGTCTGGTGATACATCATCATCTTTTCCTCTTTTACTTTCCAGTCTCCTTTAGCTTGAGACACAACAAGGTTCGAATCCCCAATGACGTCCAACCGTCTTGCCCCTAGTTCCAGGGCTACTTCTAGACCAGCGATGCACGCCTCGTATTCTGCTTCATTGTTCGAGACTTTGAATCGGAGTTTGAAGGCGAGAGGGATACGGGAATTGTCGGGTGCTATCAGCAACACTCCTATCCCATACCAATGTTGATTTGACGCTCTGTCAAAGTACATCGTCCAAGTTTCATCGTCGATATGCAGAATCGATTCATCCGGGAACAGGTACTCAATGCTTCATCCTCGTCAACCGAGTGGTCGGCAAGGAACTCTGCCACTGCTCTTCCTTTCACTGACTTGCGTGTCACGTACGTCAGATCAAATTCGGAGAGCAACAGCAACCAATGAGCTAGCCTACCTGTAAGTGCTGGTTTCTCGAAAAGATATTTGACGGGATCAAGTCGTGAAACCAACATTACAGAGTGAGCTAACAGGTAGTGCCGCAGCTTCCTGGTAGCCCATACCAAAGCTAAGCAAGCCTTTTCCAGCGGTGTATATCGGGTCTCATACTCCAGCATCTTCTTGCTGAGATAGTAGATGGCTCTCTCCACCTTGTCTTCTGATTCTTGTGCAAGCATGCAGCCCATCGTGGTCTCAGTCACTGATAGATACAAAATCAACGGTTTTCCTGGTTCTGGTGGCGATAAAACAAGCGGGTTCTGTAGATATTCTTTAATCTGTTCAAATGCAGCTTGGCATCGGCCGTCCCATTGGAACTTCTTTCCTTTCTTCAGGAGACCAAAAAGTGGTTCACAAGCCAAGGTTAATTTTGAAATAAACCGTCTTATGAATTGCACTTTACCCGAAGCCTCGCACCTCCTTTTTAGGTCTTTGGTGGTGGCATTTCTAAGATGGCCTTGATTTTGGAAGGGTCGACCTCGATGCCTTTTGTGTAATCGAAACTGACATTTTTCCCGCTGTAACACCAAATGTACATTTTTGAGGGTTCAACTGCAACCAGAATTCCCTGATCCTTTGGAAAAACTTATGCAAGGCGGTGTAGTGGCCCTCTCTTTCTTTGGACTTGACAATCATGTCATCCACATACACCTCAACCTCTTTGTGGATCATATCATGTAGTATTGTGGTCGCGGCCCGTTGATAAGTAGCTCCAGCGTTCTTCAACCCAAATGGCATTACCCTGTAGCCGTACGTCCCCCACGGGGTGGTGAATACAGTCTTTTCTCGGTCTTCGGGTGCCATTACTATCTGGTTATAACCTGAGAAGCCATCCATAAATGAGAGCAAAGCATGCCCTGCTGTGAAATCTACCAACTCGTCGATGTGCGGTAAGGGGAAGTCATCATTCAGACTAGCTCTGTTCAAATCCCTGAAGTCCACACACACCCGGATCCTGCCATCCTTCTTCGGCACAGGAACAATGTTGGCCAACCAAGTCAGATATTCAGATACGGCGGGAAGCTGCGTCGATTTGTAGTGACCTCTTCCTTAATCTTGAGAGCCCAATCGCGAATCCTCTTGAGTTACGCTTGTGGTCGGTTCGGGGTCAAGGGGATCCGATCTTTGTACAATCTCGGTCGATTCGGGCATGTCTTCGTAGGACCACGCGAAAACATCTTTGAAATCTTTTAATAAAGCGACTAAGTGCTCGCGTTCCTCTGAAGACAACGTGGACCCGATCTGGACCAGCCGTGGGTCCTCTTCAGTACCAATGTTCACGGTAATGATTTCATCCATTAATGGTTTAACAAATCTCTCTTGCTCTTGCTCAATTAAACGTTGTAAAACCGGAGGAACTTCGTCCTCGTCGTTTTCATCAAAGTTTTGAAAGTCTGAATTAATGCAATAAATCAAGGGCACAGAAAAGTACTCGGAAACTACATTCACCTCATTCTCATTAAGTTCATCCAAATCGCCCGATTCATTTACAACAGACTCAAATGAAAAGGAAAAAGACGACCTAGACAGGACTGTGGCATCCGGGTTAACATCCCCAGGAGTACCAGACTCAGACTCAGTCGAGCTGGAACCTGATTCCGACTCACAGGACCCGGTGGAATCAGATCCCGGCTCACTACCTGACCCGGTGCTGCTGGACAAAAATCCCTCATCGTATTGCCAAATGAGAGAGGGTGCGATAGATGCATCCAAGATAGCTGCTGGTTGGCTCGCAGTCATTTCATCCCCAATCATGGAAATCGCGAAGTTATCCCCCAAGCACTTATGGTCGATCGGAGGATCAGAAAGTAAACATGCCAGCGCTACCCCCATTTCAAATTTTGTGCCCTCAGGATCCACTGCCTTGCACTGCTCAACCTCGGCTGAGGGGTCTTTCTGCTCTGTGGCAATGTCATCCCCGGATAGTTGCAGGTCGAAGAAAATTTCGAAGCCTGGCACGCGCTTCTTCTCCGCGTTTATCCACGGCTTTGGGAAGCCGCAAAATGGAAAATCCTCCCCTCCGGACCAGCGTCCGCTCAATTACTGGATGGGCCTGTGCATTAATTCAAAAGGCTTCCCAGCCTGCTTTGCTCTGGCTCTGCCGGCCATTTCCTTCATTTTCCTCACCCAGTCCTCTTTGGTAGGCAGATAACCCAGTCCAAAGGTATGCGGGTTGTGTGGCACTTCGGCCAATGCTGCGACTCCTTTCCTGCCGCTCCTTCCTAATCCCATCCCGGGGATGTGTTGTAGCTTGTTCATGAGGTAGACGGATTGAGCACTGACGTACACACCTTCATTCACAGCCATAATATTCTGCACCACCCGGGCCTCAGCCAAAGTGAACCCCGATAAGAACACATCCTCCGTGCCATGCTCGATTTCCAAAACTGGCATAGACACTTTCGGCGGCGGATGGATGGATGAATTTCCGAAGACAATAGCCACTCCCTTCCTGTGAGGGTACTTCAGCATTTGATGTAAAATGGAAGAGACTGCCTTTACTTGGTGCAACCACGGTCGCCCCAAGAGTAAGTTGAAGGTTGCGAGAACGTCCAAGACATGAAATTCGATGTTGTGTTGTCCTGGGCCAACCTGGGTCTGAATCTTGACAGTCCCCATCACTTCTCTGCTAGTATTATCATATGCTCTGATCACTTGAGTTGTCGGGACGAAGTCTGCGGGCTTCAACCCGATACTACATGGTGGCGGAACATTGATGGCGGACCCAGTATCAACAAGTACCACCGGTATCCACTTGTGTCTACATTCCACGGAAACATAGAGGGGTTTGTTATGATTTATGCCCTCGGTGTAATTCTTTATGCGAAAAGGTTAATCTTGGGGAACCTCCTCCGGAAAAACCACCTAACTAGCATTACGGTGTAGTATCGATAGAGTTTGGCTTTGTCCATAGCGAATAGAACTGTCTGGTACTTCTATGACGCCATAAGCAGTCCCCAGATGGAGATGTCTGCTTGTATCTTCTTCAGTTGCTTGAGCACAGCTTCTTCTTCAATCTGTTTCTCCTTCTATTTCTCAGCCTCTTTGTCTTTCTCTGGTGCCTCAGGTTGGTCTAAGTGCTGGGGCTTGAAATCCATGGCTCCTCTGGTCATATGGTTCACTTCATCGAGGTACCAAGTGTCATCTGGCTGAGCGCCTACCCAATCTTCGTCTGTGTGGGCAAGACATAAGTCATCGTCTTCCCACCACATTCCGTCGGCAAAGCAGACACTGTCCGACTCGGTATGATCGTCGCAAGACACCTCCGGTCCTCATGCCCACAGCATTTTCTGTTCCCGTGCACACAGCACTCTCGACCCCCACATGGGCCTTAGCTTTTCTGATTCTCTCGGAATCCTCAAATCTTTGTTGTTCCAACTGCGTCAGTACAGCTGGTTCAATATTCCCTGCATTTACAATCGCCAAATTTTGAGTGAAATTCTTAGTGCCGGCGCTCTCCGGCGGTGTATTCTGACTCTCGGCCTTTCCGGCCACCACTGATACTCTTGCCCCTGCTGGGCCCTGTTCTGATTGAAATTCTACAACATCTGGCTGATCATCTAACCATCCGGTAACTTCTGCCGACTCCTCATAGTCGAACCAGTTGATTGCTGTATCTCCTGATTCTTGGTCACTGAAGAACTGAAGGTTGGCAAAGTCCTCTCCCACAGCTGTTAGATCATCTGTTCCCCGTTCACATCTGTCCCCTTGAATCATACATAACTCTGCTTTTTCTGGCAGCCCTATACTCAACTCAGACCGGCCCACTGACTGGATGTATTCGCTCGGATCATAGGCTCCTTCAGTGAGATCCCCAGACTGTTAAATCTCAGACTCAACAACCTCCTTTTCCTCTGAAATTTGCCTTGTCCCATCTTCGGTGATCACCACCACTAGCTTAGGTTGGGTTGTGGAGATGTCCATCATGCACAAGTCAGTGCAGACAGGAAGGATCACCTCCGGCTTAGGTAGGTGAGATGGGGTGATATAGATACTAGGATCGTAAGACACGACCCCAGTTTGGATGAAGTTGATTCTATTGGGAGGAGGGGCTTGGTTATGTGGTGGGAGAGGATTTGTCGTGACGTTGGGTTTTTCGGGGCCGATCACCGCTTATCAATAAGATCTTGAATCTCATGGCCTAATCTGTAACAACGGTCGATGTCGTGACCGTCTTTGTTGGTGATCTGTGATATTTTTCTTTGGGTCATGAGAGGGAGGGAGTGGATTTGGTAGCGGCCTCGGCTCTAGGGGCGTCAAATGCTTCTTCCTGATTAATACCCCCAGAGCCTTGGACAGGGGCATATAGAGGGGTGTAAAGGTTCTTTGGCCTCTGGGTTGATATTTGGTGTTTTGGGTATTACTGCCAGAAGCGCCAGAGAAAGGCGTGGCTGTCGTGGGTCTTGGGGGAG
Organism: Camellia lanceoleosa; assembly: GCA_025200525.1. Taxonomy (NCBI): domain Eukaryota; kingdom Viridiplantae; phylum Streptophyta; class Magnoliopsida; order Ericales; family Theaceae; genus Camellia; species Camellia lanceoleosa. Next base: position 12,904 of record JANUSC010000467.1, read on the forward strand.
GAGGAGTGGTGGTGACCATGCTCACCTCTGAAGCTCGTGCAGTTGCAGCGCCACTTGGGCCTGCGTTATTGTTACGGTTGAAAGTCCTTCTGGGTTGCTCCTTATCCTGGTCAATCAGACCTTGTTTCATGGCATCCTTGATCTGTACCCCCATTTCGTGTAAATCTGAGAAGGTGGGAAAGGGAATTACGATCATCTTCTGCATCAATTTCGGTTGGAGATTGCGCACAATCATCCTGATTTGATCTTTGTCTGTAGGCCTCAAGGTCATCATCGATGCCTTTGCCCTCCAACGAGTTACGAAGTCTGAGAAAGTCTCCTTGGGTTCCTGCCTCGTCGTTTCGAGATCACGGGTTGTAATCTCGATCTGTGTATTATACGAGTACTGTGCAACGAAGGCCTCAGCCATCTCATCCCAGCTTCTTTTTACGTCATCTTCTAACTTCGCGTACCAAATGGCTGCCACGCCTGACAGAGTTCGGCCAAACAGGGAAAGCTTTTGTGGTCGGGTCAGGTCCATTGGCTGCAGAATGTCCGAGAATAGCCGAAAATGGACCATGGGTTCTCCGGACCCCTCGAAGCGGTCAATTTGTGGCATCTTGAATTTGTCTGGTAATGTTACGGCTACATCGGTGTACCCATCTTCGATGTCTGGAATGGCTTTCACCCCTTGTGACTTCTTGAAAAGCTTCTCCAGCTTACTCAGTTTTAGAGCTGTATGGTCGATTTCGAACTCAAAGGGAGAGTCCGAGTGGTTGGGTGTATGAGTCTTGGATAGTTGAGGCGGAAGTAGGGGCGGAGCCAGCCCCGTTGGAAGGCCTGTGTCCTCTTGAGTATTCTAGACATTGGGTAGGGTATTCTGGGTGTTTGGGAGGGTATTCTGACCAGTAGGTGTCTGCTCGGGTAATGGAGCCCCCGGGTGGAGGAGGAGCCTGATGTGAAGCAGATGCTGTATTTTGCTGTTGCAGTCTAGTAATGAGCTCGGCCTGCTAGGCCATGACTGTGGCCTGTTGCTTAGAAAATTTCGCTTGGCGGGTGGCATCCTCCTGCATCTGTCTCATGCTCTCTTGCATCTGACGCATCATTTCCTCTATCCCGGCCATATTCTGTTGGTCCAGCTGACTGACCGGTAAATGTATCTCTATGGTAGAAACAGGAATCTTAACCTGACTGTTTGCTGCTAAAGTAGCCCGCTGCCCCGGTAATCCCGGCTTTGACACACTGCACCTCCTCGGCCTTCTTCTAACAACTGGGGGTAGAGAGTGGAACACTGGATGTCCGTCAACCAGATCCTCGGATCGATTGAGTCGGCGACCTCGTGTCCAAAGTGCTTGGGGAATATCTACTGGTTCGGAAGCAATCATGCTAAAACTGCCCCCTAACAAAAAGATAAATAAAGCGAAAAGGAAATAAATAACCAGATAAACGGACAGCATAACAACTTAAATTAAATACACAACACACAGTCGGGTATACAACACACGGTTGATAAGCTGAAAACACACTGTCCTCAATCACTGATCACTGTTCTTGTATCACTGTTCCCCAAAACTGAATCTGATATCCGCAGACAACTGATTCTCAGATACTGACTGATGCCCGCAGGCCTGATGCCCAAACTCATAAACTGATACATGCATTCCCTGTAGAGACGCACTCTAACAAGCACATAACAGATAAGTGAGAGCCAAAACACCCCTATGTTGGGGTAGGGTTTCCTTGACTTATTTTGTCAGGAGCTAGGGTTTCACTACGCACACAGCGGTTTCAAACAACCTATAAACGGGTAAGCAACCTGTCCTAGTTTGGAATGGTCACTATGGATCCGAATATGCACTAGGTCGAATGGTCAAAAAGGGTGCCCCGGTAAAACCGGGGTTTGTGTTCCCATGCTGTCAGAGCCCAGAGCCGATTAGCCTTATGGACATGCCTTGACAAGGCAAGCCTCCGGCAAATCGTTCGGGAATGGCATATGGCAAACACGGTGTCCTAGGCGCACCAATGCAAATGCAATGCAAAGAAACACACAAGTGTAGTCAAAACCAGATATCACGAGTTCGAGTCAAGTTCTCTAATTCCCCAGCAGAGTCGCCAGAAACTGTAACAAGTCCGCGGGGGACCTCGCTACAGCTCGGACTCGATTTTTGTGTCACGGTTCTTAATCTCGAACCAAAGAATCTAAATCCGGCAAATCGATTTTGAAAACAGATTTTTTGAAAAGAAGTGCCAAACATGGACTGCTTTGCCAGATACAGAGTCGCCACCTAAATATTTTATTTTTAGGAAATTTAGGAAACCCTGACTCGGTGCCAAAGGCCACGTGTCCGTCATCACCAAAGTTGCCTCGGCTCGGGAACTTGGGTACGATTGGGGAAGGTCACTTCGTGAGCACCCCCGCTCGCCCGGTCAAAGACCGGCCTCTACTAACCATGATATCTTACTTTGAAAACATTGTGTGCTCTTATTCCGGTTATTAGCCTAGGTTACTATGTGATGCTCGCAGCAAACAAGTATAGACTGAGTCGCCTGAATTGGAACAAAACACTTCATGTTTGTTTGTTTGAAAAAAGGTTTGATGGTGCTACCCGCAGGTAGGCTAAGATGTGGATTTGCCACCCTCGGGTGGGCTTAGAAAAACATGATTTTGCCACTCTCTAGTGGGCTTAAAACAAACATTTGATGAATTGTTCCACTTCAAGTAACTCAACCTCCACCCACAGGCATTCAAGGCAGTTATATCACATAAGCACATAGCCTCATGGTAAGCATGCTATTCATGGCAGTCACTCACACGCATGCAAGGATGCTAAAACATAAAACTCACCAAGTACTCCAAGCCAAAACAGAAGCTCATTAGAAATCATGCATGATCCTAAATATACAGAAATGCCTAATGCAACACATGCAAAGATGCCACTATAGCAGGCTCGGCTATTCTAAACATGGCATATGGAATGCTACAACTAACACGTATTCAATTTGGAATTGAAATACAAATGCAGTTAGTATGATGCACCGAGCCCGGTGCGTGCAAGACAGATGAATGAATGCAAACATGCTATCATACTGTATGCTAATTGAAACATGCCCTAATCTAACCATCATAAGCAGGTAAATAAAAGGGAAGAAAGACGTGGGGTTGGAAGACATACATCACACTCACCCACACTTATTACAATTATGCCCTCGCGCAGAGGGTCTGAATAAATATACAGTCCCGAATAAAAGAATAGTACAGTCCAAATAATACAGTCCAAATAATGTACAAATTCCTAATTAATTTACAAATTAACTAAGAAAATAATAAAACTGGCATGCAAGCCAGGGACTGCCTTGATTCTGCTTCGGATGATGGAATGATGCATGTTTGGGCTGCTTTGCGCGGAAATCCACTGGAATACCCCAATTAGCCTCTGTTTTGCAATGATTCTTGAAAAGCGCGCCAAGCCTCGAAAGACTGCTGATTCTTGATATGCTGCAATAGAGAGCAGGAAAGGGGCATAGCAATGTATTTTCACAAATGTATGCATGTCTCGATCCAACTCCAAAGTTGAAAACACTAGGGGGTTCACTAAAGGTGCCTTCGGTTCAAGAATTGGCCCAGGAACCACACACCACAGTGCCACCTCGGTACGTGCGTCCCCAGAGTGATCAGAGCCCACTTGTCCGTAACAATATCAGTTGATAATACTACTTGTTTACCAGAAGTCCCGGTAATCAGCATGCAGAGGCTTCTTTGTGGAGATAATTTGGTGAGCTCTTTAGAGCTTGAGAAACGTCACCATTCATGCAGGGATTGGGGTTTCTTTCTGGTACCTTCTTTATCTATATGGATGAAAATATTTTAATTTTTTTTTTAAAAATTTACTTGCAATATCATGACATTTGATGAAGATTAAATCTGTATCGTCCTGAGCTGATCTGCTGATTCTGCAGAATAATAGGTGAGTCTTTAGCGACACTGGTGTGGTGTCATCTAAAGGTCCTTTGAAGATTCAAACAGTACTCTTTTTATAGAACAGAATATTTTTTTTTATCAGCAAAAAAAAAAAAAAAAAGAACTTTATTGATGATAATCAACATGAATACATATGACCATACATCAATAAAGGAAGAGCCAAGAGCAAAAGCAAATTGAGCACCTAATCCCAACTACACACCAAGTAAGATACACAAACAAAAGCTAGCTCAGTCGGGTTGGTGAGATACCAACACAGAAGAGAGACAGAGAAACAGCAGCAAAAAAAAAAAAAAAAAAAAAAGAAGAAGAAAACAGCAGCAACAGCAACCAGCTGAAGATATCCCATCCTCACCTCCAGAAACAAACCATGTCCTCCACGCAGCAAACACCTCCAATCAGCATACCTATAGAACAGAATATATGAGTAGAGAAAAAAAACTCTAATATGGGCTAGTCAGCAATAGTGGATCGCATATAGTGGGCCATATGTACAAAACTGAGTTGAGCACGAAGGCTCTTCTAGGCCACTCAGTTGTATATCTATCAACATTTAATATATTAAATTTTAATTTATCACAAATTTAATTATGTAAAATTTAATTTTTTTTGGTCATGTTATTATGAATAAATTCTAATTTATAACTTGTAAGTTTCTAACTTATTTATATATTAATTAATTAATGAAATGAAAGAATGAAAAGAGAATAACTTTTGGCACTCGAGAAGAATATTGAACAAACATTTCAAAAAAAAAATATTAAAAATTTCAAAAAAATTATCAAAAAATCTATATAATAGTCACATGAGTGTGTCACACTGATGTGAGTATTATGTAAAATTTTTAGTAATTTTTTTTGGATCCTAACATTGCTCTTTTATAAAGTCAACCACATCACACAAAAGGACAAGATGGAAAAATTGAAGAACAGTGGGACACCGAAAAAGTTAGTGCATTATAGATGAAATTTTTCTAGGGCAATTCTAACACACAAAGGATTTACACCAAACACACGAAGGAAGGAAATTTGCATCACCATAAAAATACAAATATTTTTTCATTATCTCACTGATTTGCAATTTCCCTAGACAAGATTTAGACTATTGTGATGGGTCATCAAATGGGCCAATTTTGAGTCTATTTTCATAATTTAAACTGTTTATTTTATAGTCAAGTCGAAAAGATCATTCATAAAAAAATCAAATCAATCAAACATTGATAAGATTACATTTATTTAAAAAAAAAAAAAAACAAGAAGCATGATTTTAATAATAAAACTTTTTTGTTTTTTAAACAATTAAATTTTTTTTTTTTGATCGGCAAAGAAAAATTCCATTAAAACATGAAATTTGAAGGTACAAGGAGATAAAACGCATTGAGAGAGATTCGAAGAGTAAAAAACTCACTCCCTACTACTGCTACTTGCATTCTTACAACCAACCTCTTAGCGTCACAATTTTAAATTATAAAAAGCAACAAGAAAAAATAAAATAAAAATAAAGAAAAAAAACCACTCTCTTGAGCCCCCACCAAACACACAGAAACACTCAACCACTTGATACACTCTTGAGCCTTGAGTCAACCACGTCTGACTCAACCACTTGATACACTCAACCACTTGATACACTCTTGAGCCCCACGTTCTTACACCCTGCACCATTGTCGGACTGCCCCACGCCTGACTCACTTGGGCACCCAACCTCCATACTCGCCGGACACCTATACTCCCCTGACTCTCTTAAGAACCACCCTGCACCATTGCCGGACACCTACACCTAGCTCTCGACTTCATCCTCCACCAATGCCGGACACCCACGCCTTGGTTCTTCTTCAGCCCCTGTGTTCGCTTTTGAACTGGCTCATTACCAATGCCGGACACCCAAGTTGCTGCCGAGAGCCACCTGTGGTAACCCAAGTTGTTGCCGAGAGCCACCTATGGCATCAATACCTGCTGGTTTCTCCTCCTTGAGTCAACAAATTCCTTGCTCTCGACTTCGACCTTTGCCGGGACTGCTACTGGTGTCTCTTCTAATGCTGCTGTTGCCTCATCCTTTGGATCTTCTTCAGCTGCATCCGGTTTTCCTCTCCCAAACACCTCTATGTAGACCCGGCTTCATTCTTCTCTTAACCGAATACAAGCTCCGACCACCATAGAGTTGAACAGAAATCACCCCTCAAACTCCCTTTCACACGGAGCGCTCGAATGAAGATCCTAAACAACTCTGGATCCTCCACCCCTCAAACTCCCGCTCGCAGAGAAGTGCCCGAATGAAATTCCTGAATCAACCCACCCATGGTCAACGAAGAAAGAACTCCATGGACGCACCACTACCACCGAACCTCTTTATTTGAAGAAAGAACCCACCAAACCCACCTAACAAAGCTGTGAAAACAAGCACCCAAAACAAATCTAGAGATTAGATCTGAAAAGGAGAGAGAACGAAAAACAAATGGGGGTTCAAGATTATTAAGAAGAAAAAGCAACAACACAAGAAGAAAAGCTAGGCCAGCCAACCGCCATGGCCAAAGGCGGCGGCCGGCTGGCCAGCGGTGAGGCTAGAAATGGAGGTTTTTAGAGAGAGTTTTTTTGAAAACAGAGAGTTTTTTTTTTTTTTTTTAAAACAATTAAATTCTTCTTATATTTGTATTGGATTACAATTATCCAATTTAATATAAATTCTTCACATATTTGTTGTTAATTTGGTACTATAAGAAAGGGTAAATTACAAACACACTCCCGGCGATTTACTTAAATTACAAATTACCCCAATGATTTTGAAAATTACATTATGCCCCCTAAGGTTTTTAATTTCATAACAAATAAGTCCTTTTATTAATAAATCATCAAGTTAATTAATAGTTTTTAATAATGTTAAAATTTTATTTTAATTAATAATTCAGATAATTTTATTATTGTATAGGTAAAGAGTTAGAAATTTCACTTTTTCAATTAATTTTGTTAAATAAAAAATTCTGATAGGAAGGTATTTGTAATTTTCCAAATCACAAGGACGATTAAGATTTTAAGTAAATCTCAAGGGTATATTTGTAATTTACTCTATAAAAAAATGGCAGCTGATGGACCATGGAGTGAGCTCTTCATTGGTAGAGAAGGTGAAATTGGAGATTCAAGATTTCTTCAATCTGCCAATAGAAGAGAAGGACAAGCTTTGGCAACAACCAGAGGATATAGAAGGATTTGGACAAGCCTTTGTTAGGTCCGAGGAACAGAAGCTTGATTGGGCTGACCTCTTTTACATGGTCACCCTTCCAACTCACTTGAGATAACCTCATTTATTTCCCAAACTCCCTCTTCCCTTAAGGTCTCTCTCTCTTTCTCTCTCACTCACTCTCGAGTAATTATCATGTGTTCTGAAAATTTTATATTGTCAGAGTTCTGAAATTTTTTTATTGTCGGAGTGCTCAACCAATAGTAAGAGCCTTATGAAGTACATGACCCTACAAACAAGAAAATGATATAAGAAAATACCAATGACTGGGGACACGACTACGTAGTTTTCCTGACTCATATAATAATTTCTGCTCTCAAATGAATCTCTCTAACTAAAAACACTTTATTTGGAAAAGTAATCAAAATTTCATCAAAAAAAAAAAAAAAAAAAAAACAACGTATAAGAGTTTCAAAAACTAAACTTTTTATCTCTAAAAATGAAATTTTGTTGTAAAAATACTTTATGCCGTCGTGAGTATAATCACTAAAACATAATCTTGAAAAGTCTAAAAAAAAAAAAAAGACTTTTACATGTATGACAAAATAATTTGCTCCAAAAAATATTATTTTTTGAAACAAAAAATTTGATCCTAAAAAGATAATAACTCACTACTAAATATCATATTTTGCCGCTAAAATTATAATAATAATACTTTTGGCAACAAAATTATTTTGTCCCTAAAAATTGTTTTGTCCCTAAATTTTTATCTCAAAAACCTTAATTTATTGTAGTGTTATCTACTGAAGACGAATCAAAAATCAAAAATATTTGACATAGTTTTGAAAAGAAATTACTAAAGATGAAAATAAATCAAGCTAAATAAGCCCAAAAAACCATTTTTCTCTTCTTTTTTTTTTTTGTGGATAAATTATCTTCTATGGATTATAAAAGATCATTAGTAAACACTTGTCTCATACCATGTAGAGATTGCATAGAAGCATATTTAGTAGAACTTAAAAACCTTGCCACGAAATTACTTGAGTTTATGGCAAAAGCACCGAATAAGAAAGGTGAAGAAATGAGGGAGTTATTTGAGGAAGGGATGCAATCCATGAGGATGAACTATTATCCTCCATGCCCTCAATCGGAGCTTGTCATCGGACTGACCCCTCATTCGGACGCGGTCGGACTCGCTATCCTCCTTCAGATCAATGAAGTGGAAGGGTTGCAGATCAAGAAAGATGGAATGTCCCTTAATCTCTGTAGTTCATCTTCCTCCCATGCTAACAAGGGCCGTTCAAAGCTGAGATCCCAATTGTTGTGCTGTCTAATCCTAGTCCACTGCAATTTCAAAGTGATACCTCTATCCTCTGATAAAAAGTAAAGTCTAGGGAATTGGGACTTCAAGCACATGGTTCCCATCCAATTATCAGCCTAGAAACTAATTCTTTCCCCATTACCAATCTTGATTTCAATATTCCCCAAATAATAATTGAACAAGCTGCTATTAGAATCACCAACAAATATAATGTCACTCCATACTCTTGAAATATTTGTCGCCTCCACATGGAATGGAAACCATCTACCCCATTTTGGCTTATACTTGTTACATATGACTTGCTTCTATAATGAATTGTCTTCCTTCCCAAACCTCCACCACCACTTAGCAAGAAGGCAGTTACTCAATAAACTTAGGTGTCTTATTCCTAGCCCACCTTGTTTCGTATCCATGGTTAAATCCTTCCATTTTACTAAATGAACTTTCCTTCTCACATCTGAATCACCCCACAGAAAGGTTGCTTGAATCTTGTCCAGTTCTTTTGCCACACCTCTAGGCAGCCTAAAGAGAGACATGTAGTATATAGGTAAGGAGGAAAGGACAGATTTGATTGGTGTTACTTTGCCAGCAAAAGACAGCAGCCTCCTCTTCTACCCTGACAGTTTCTTCTTGAAATTGTCCACCACAGGCTTCCATGTGGCCCTCCTAGATGGGTTTGCCCCTAATGGCAAACCAAGGTACTTCAATGGAAGCTTCTGATAAGTACAGTTCAAGCTTGAGGCAAAATTTTTCACACACTCCTCTGATAACCCTACTCCACAAACCCCACTCTTATGAAAGTTAATCTTCAGCCCAGAAATGATCTTAAAGCATTTAAATATTCTCTTGACAGTTAGCACTTCAAACAACTCAATTTCACATAAAATAATTGTGTCATCCGTGAATTGGAGATGGGAGATGTTGATGGCATTTGACCCAATGATTACTCCTTTAATCAAGCCCAGCTCTTTTGCTCTTGCAAGAAGTAGGTTCAAACCCTCAGCCATCACATTAAAAAGAAAAGGTCATAATGGATCACCTTGCCTAAGCCCTTTTTGGGGGCAGAATTCAGGTGTGGGTGAACCATTAACCAACACAGAGATTCTTGTTGAGGAAATATAGGTGTGAATCCACTTCACCCACTTATCAACAAACCCAAAATTTGATAGCATTTGGACGAGATAGTTCCAATTGGCTGTGTCATATGCTTTTTGGAAATCCGACTTTAAAATCAGGCCCTTTCTTCTTGATTTTTCCTACTAATCCACCACCTCATTAGCTATTAGTACACCATCCAAGATGTTCCTACCCCCTAGAAATGCAGATTGAGCAGCATCTATAACAACACGAAGCACTTTTTTCAACCTATTAGCAAGCACCTTGGATAGAATTATGCAAGTGGAATTTATAAGACTAATAATTTTAGTGTTGCTTTAGATTCTGTTGCTTTGGCTCAGGCTCTATTCTTTTGTTTTAGTCTGTAAGTTTGCTTTAGTCTTTTGCTTTGGTCTGTTTCAGGCTTTATTTTTGTTAGTATGCTCTACTCAATTGTGGACTGCTATGTGTTAAATTCTTTTTTGCAATGCTATTGGTCTATTCTGTTTTGTTTCTCAGTGTCAATTTGCAATACTGGTGAAGGCAGGCTAGTGTGTGTATGGTGCTGCAGTTGAGAGTTAATTTAGTTGGTGAAAATGCTAGGACTGATCAAATACATGGCAAATAAGTTGAAGTGTTTTGGGAATTGCAGCGTGACATCTTTTCTCATATTCATACAATTACTAAACAAATGCATGGCAAGGTCATATTTTGCCTTAGAAATGGTGGCTAAGCTAGTATGGAGTTGTCTGGAGGTTTTCTGCTAATGGGCCCTGGTGTTACCCTCACCTATGTATGACTAAAGGCCGTAACAGAAGAGACCATCACAAAACAGCAGAGGATGCTAAGAGTATTAATCATTAGTTATGGTCATTGCAACCTCTGTAGCAACTTCTATTTCATCAGTAATAGTCTTAGTAGTGGAGTTAGTTGATTCAGCATTCATAACATCAACAATTGCTTCAGTATATGCTGATGCTCTGCCTCTGGTTGCTGTTTTGGGGGTTTTGTGTTGGTTGGTCTGTTTTGATGAATGGCTGTTTGTGCTGTTTGTCTGTCTTTGATGAATGTTTGTATTGGTTTGTGCTGTTGTTGTCGTGTTAGGTGGTCTTTCTTCTCGTTGGTCTCTCACTGCAAAGACCCAAATAAAATAGAATAAGATAACATAAAAATGAGGTGGAAATTTTTATTTTATTTTATTTATTTATTTATTTATTTTTTGAAAGGGACTTACTCACCGAAAGTGATTAATAAATAAATAAATAAAATAAAATAATCAAAAGGAAAGGACTATATGCATTATGATGTTTCAATGGTGGACATAAAATAAGCAAAGGATGGAATATGAATTATGATGATCTGTGTGGGTGGAATATGATGATGGTTTTGGTGGTGAGAGATACAGAGTGTAAAGAATATTTTTGAGGGAGAAGAGATCAAGGCACAGTTACTGAGTTGGAGAAGGCCCGAAGTAGAGAGAGAGAGAGAGAGAGAGAGAGAGAGCAATGGGTGCCTTTAAGCAGCTATCTAGTATAAAACAGACACAAACAGATGGGCTCTCTCTCTCGGCTGTTTTTATGTTTGAGTGTTGAAAATGTAAAGGGATACACATGTAGCACCCCTTTTCTCTCTCGGCTGAATCAACAGAAGCCGTCGCTCTCTCTTCTCTTCGCTCTCACTGTCGCTGAGTGGGAGCTATTGAATTCGACGTCCGATGGTATATGGAACCTTCCAAAATACAATGTCACTGTCACTTTGCAGTGTGCTGGTAACAGGAGGACTGCGATGTGCAACACCAAAACAGTGAAAGGTGTTGGCTGGGATGTTGCTGCTCTAGGAAGTGGTTAGTTTTCTCCATCATGGATAATTTACGATTTTTACTCTCTTGTGACAGCAAATTTAATCTAGTGATAATGGAAGGATAAAGTTAATGCATTAATGTGGTTACTCCCAGTGTGGCATCGTAACAGAAGGCTTAGAATTTTGACATCATCCATTGGAATAAGGCAACAGTGTACTACTGAGCAAGCGCCCATCCTTCCCAAAACTGGACGCTATAAGAAGTGCTACTGCTGATATTCTTATAGGCCAAAGAAAGAAGCTTGTCATTTTGACATGGAAAGGTAGCGATTGTTCCACTGTGGAGGTCTCTGGACTGGTTATTGGAGTGCATCCATGAAATCGCAGCCGCACTGGCCTTCGCGAGGAGGAGCGGCGACTCTGTTTACTGTGTCGACACGACGGCTCGACTCGACTTGCCCAATGGCGGATCGAAATTTGGCTTCTTGTACTTACCGTAAATCCGATCCTTTCAAGATCGGCAAGTGGAATTGGCATTTAACGGTGGAGAAGAATCGAAAGTTGTTCGTCAAACTGTACCCTGAAGCATCGAATTTAACAAGAGACAACCCTCCAATTACATCTTTTATCATTCGAGTGATCTGCTCCATGGGAGATCGCAAGACCTTGATTCACCCAGAATTTTACAGTCAAGTAGCTCAAGAACAATTATGATTTTGTTTGGGCTATTGAGGTTCCATGGGCAGGGAAATTTATAATTGATGTTGAATTTCTTGATTTGAAGATTTCACCTCCAGATGCCGCTTACATACTACGGATCTAATTCTTTTATACTTCAATTTGGTGGTATTAATTTCCAAAGGGAGGCCGTGAAAAGAGCTCCTTCAGCAATTACTCCCGAAGCATCAGAGGACCTAATGGGAGCAATATTCCTTGGAAATGAAGCTGTTCCTGTCATTTGTGGGATTAGAGCCAAATGTTCCTGTCATTTGTGGGATTAGAGCCATTTGGGTTGCACCCACTATTTGAAGGAAGCAAATTGCATGTCAATTATTGGATGCTGTAAGGGGCCAATTTTGGAGATGTCATTGTGACAAAATGAGAGTTCTTTTATAGAGGACAACACCTCAAGTAAGGAGTTAATGACACTATGGAAGTGGTATCTCCTTTAACCTGTTCTTGAGGTAAAAGTGAAGAATTTGATGAGGACAACATTTTGATCGGTGGAGATTAAAATCCGGCAAAAATCAAAAATTTGGAATTTTGTGTGTTTCCTCGTCAAACTTGAGGTAGGGATTTTCTTTGAGTTATATATATATATATATATATATATTTTTGCAAGATCTAGTTGATTTTCGAAATTGTCCTTTGATTAGTTTTGAAAATAAATAGTGATTCAAGAAAAAGAGTGATTTCGAAAATGGGTTTACTATTTGATCATTTGAGATAGAATTTGGGAGCTTTTGAACTATGTTGATGAAAGAAAGATGTTTTGATGAGATCTTCTCAAATATTTGAAAATAAAGGGTTTTGGTAAGAAAACTAGAAATTGGAAATTTTAAGAAAGATGTTGAAAATCTTTGGAATATGTTGTTATGATTATTTTGTGTGCCAAAATAAATGATGTTTGAAAATTGTTTATTTATTTACATATAAATGATGCTTTCATGGAATATGGGAATTGTTGAAGTGTTGGGAATTGTGGTTTAAAAGTATTAATATGGTCTTGAGATGACTAAATTGTTAAGATTATTTGAAATGTGAAAATTATGTTATCCCTTGATGAATCAAAATAAATGTATTTATTCATCTTGTGAAATTGTGTTGAAAGGAGAAATGAAAGTTTTGATCACAATGGAAATATTGTGTGAAAGAATGGAAAATAGATAAAATGTTGTATTGCATTTGTTGATACATTGGCATATCAATTCATTGAAAATGAAGAGTTTTGAAAGCTGATTTAAAAACTTTGCATTGAGGAAAGAATGTTGAGAAAAGTTTTCATGAAATGGTTTTGGGGTAAATACGGTGGTAAGTCTTGACGGGTAGTGTGGATTATGGGTGTCGAGCCTTCCAGCTTGTGACTGGTAAAAATGACGGAATGGGTGTCGAGCCTTCCAGCTTGTGACTGGTAAAAATGACAAAGAATGGGTGTTGAGCCCTCCAGATGATACTGGTAAAAATGACAAATTGGTAGTACTTGTATAGTCTACTTGCAGACACTGACCTAGGGATTACCAGAGTTGTATTTACCGCTCCTTGAACAAAATTGATAAATGTGGAACAGTTGAAATTGCATGGCATCATTGAGCATGATGGTTTTTGAATAAATGAAGATGTGTTCTTATTTTCAAAAGAGCATGGCATGGCATATGCATCCACTTTTTGAGACTTGTATAAAATGTATATACTTTGTGAAGGATTTTCTTACTGGGCTTTATGCTCACCCTATGGGATTTTTGGGCAGGAAATGATGTAGTGATCCTGCCTAACTGAGGGTGTGGAAGTATGTGAAGAGAGCATGGTGTGCTCTTTGCTGTGACTTTGATTGTAAGCCAAGGGCTTTATATGTGTGGGTTTGAATAACCGTTTTGTGAAACCAGGCTAAGGCCTTGGAACTTGTAAACCCTTAGGGGTATTTGTTGTTTAATTAATGTTGTTGGATTAATTGTATTATCTCATGAATACTATTTACATCATGTAATGCAAGTATGAGGATTTATTATCAGTTTTACTTTAAAGAGCCATGACTAGTGTATCACCATTTGGGCATGAAAATGGGGGCGTTACACTCACCAACTCTAGGGGTGCTAGCAAATGATAGGATGAGTTAGATGGTGCCAACCTCGTTAGGATGATTTAGCCCATTGTGATACTTTTGCACCTCCTTTTTCTTTATTGATGTAATTCGCTTTGTACTTTGTACTTGTTTATTCCATCAATAAAGTCCTTTTTTTTTGGCCGATCAAAAAAAGAAAGATGGAATGTGGATTCCTATTAAACCTCTTCCAAATGCTTTCATTGTTAACATTGGAGACATGCTAGAGGTAATATTGTTTTCCAACTATGCTTCATAAAAACGATTAATTTCACTTTTATCTTTAAATCATCTATTTCATCCTTTTAGTTTCTAGAGTTTTGGATTTCAGTTCATATAGGCCTCATTTGGGAAGTTGGCTATTTAGTTGGTTTTTTTTTACTATTTTAGTCTAGCTAAAAAATGTGTGTTTGGAAAGTTGGTTGTCTTGTTTTTGTAGTTGATTTGATGATTATGGAAGAAAAAAAATAAAATAATTATGGTTTAAATGTGACGTTTTTCTTATTGATTATTTTAACTTATTTTGTTTTTATTGACTATTTTAGCCTCTAAACTACTTTCCAAACACCCCCTAGTCTAATTGGACATGTCTATTCAGGTAAAAAGATAATTTCTATAATTTAGACAACATAAATTGAGAAACTCTATGTTACACACTCTCAAAATATATACCATATGTACATGTTATATATTTTTGTAATATATATTACGTATTCTTGTGTTAATTATAAAGAACTTTTTTGATAGAGTTACGCCAGGTTATAGTTCATAATTGTAGTTGTGCATTTTAAGATAATGTTATGTACTTTTATAATAATATTACACATTTTTTTATCCAAACATTTTCTAACAAAAAAATGCCTAGTTTTATTTCCGAATTACAAATTATCTTAACTTTAAATATATATATATTTACTACAAAAATATGTAATATATATATAAAATACTTAAGAAACATTTTAAGGGATATATACCATAGTACCATTTGTATAAATCATATAATCAACCATCCATCTTCTACGTTACCCCTCCACCATCCCCACGAGGGAGGAGGTTAGGGTGGCCATGCCCCTAAACTTGTTGAAATTATTAATTAAAATCTCATATATTATGAATAATTTTATGTTATATAGAGAATAACTTTTATTTTTTTTAAAAAAATTCTTCAATTAGCTTTTTATATTGCATAAATATTCTTATCTAACATTTTTTACCATTAATTTTTTTTTCCCAAATCTTTTTGTTCTATTGTTCCAAACCATTCACATTCATTAAATTATCATATCTCTAAATTTCTAATGATTCAGTAGTTATGGTGAGTGTTTTGAAATATCAGATAGAAGATCATTGGCCAGTTTAACATGGCCACAACTAAGCAGTGGGAAATCTATTGTCATTTTGACTTACATGGTTTTTGGCAGATGGTGACAAATGGAATATACAAGGGCATAGAGCACAGAGCAACAGTTAACTCAGAGAAAGAGAGACTCTCCATTGCCACATTTCTTGGTGCAAATCTGGGACTAGATATGGGTCCGGCTCCCAGCCTCATCACTTCTCAAACTCCGGTAATATTCCGACGAGTCAATGTTACCGATTACTTCAAAGCTTTCCTTGCTCGTGAACTCTAGGGAAAGTCTTGTATTGATGTCATGAGGATTCAAAATGAAGAAGATGATGTCCAAACCAATTCACAACTATCAACTACCTAAGCCACCTATATGGATTGTGAAAACCTTATATTCAAATAAATTAAAGCTTTTCGCTGAGGGGTGGATCTGATGCTAAGAGGAGTGTTCACTTGGTCAATTGGGGTGAGGTTGCTAAAACGTAAAAATCAAGGGGGTTTGGGTGTGAGAGATTTGGGTGAGGTGAATGATTGTATGTTGCTAAAATGGTGGTGAAGATATGGTGCAGAGGACAAAGCCTTGTGGAAATTAGTGGTATGCTCAAGATATGGTCGATTTGGAGGGGGTTGGGTGCCATCTCTGTACAGCACAGAAGGGGTGTCCACAGTGTGGAAAGATATAGTGCAACTCAATTCAATTAAGCAACCTTTGGGTGAGTTCTATGGTCAGAATCTTAAGCTATCAGTGGGTAATGGGAGGAAGATTTGGTTTTGGACTGATGCTTGGCTCAATGGTAGAGGTCTGAAGGAGGATTATTCCAGATTGTATAGTTTGTCCACTGAGAAAGAAGAATCCTTACAGCAAATTAGTGCTAAGAAGAGTCTAGGGGTGTGACAGCTCCAATTCAAAAGAAGTCTGTTGGCTTGGGAGGAAGATGAGCTGCAGAGGCTATTTGACTTACTGGAATCATCTCCAGCACTTAGGGTGGAAATTGAAGATTCTTGCTTTTGGCTTGCATCTACTTCTAGGAAGTTTTCTATATCCTCAGTGCGGAGTTGGTGGGCTGCAGATAAAGGTCCTGGTATGAGGGTGCCAGTTGGGGTGTGGGCAAGTCTGGCACCTCCAAAGATGCAGTTCTTCTGCTAGCTGGCTTGGAGAGGCCGAATAAAGACATCTTTCTTTCTCCATAGGATTGGGGTTTTACCTCCCAATGCAGAGACCCAGTGTGTGTTCTGTCAAACTGAGGTGGAGTGTCTGTGTGAAAACCCACATTTTATTATTCTTAAAAGAAAATAGATAAATAAATTAATTAATTTTATCTGGAGTCTATCTTAAAAATGTATTAGTGTAAAAGTTAGTTTCAAATTAACCCAATTCAATCACTAACAAGGAAATAAATAAATAAATAATAATTTTCTGGGTGTTTAATATTTGTTATTTATAAATTATTTTTATTAAGGATTTATTTTAGAATTAGAAATTGAACGTCCAAATAGCCTAAGGAGGTAAAATTGATAAGTTAAATCAGTTTAATTTCAAGTATTGGACCCTATGAAAGTGTAATTAAATATTCGATTCAGTTTAGTAAAATTAAGATTCGATTAATTAGGTCCTAATTGGAGTTGATTAAGTCATGAGGATTGGGAATTGTGGTTGTTATAAATTAAATTTAATTATGATGTGTCCAATTTGAATATGTAATTTATTGATGAAAAATTGAGTCTGATCAGAAATTGAAGACCTAAATGATTTGAGAAATCAAAATTAATAATGATAATAAATTTAATTTAATATTTGAAGCCTTATGGGAGTCTGACTAAAAATCTGATTCGGATTGACAAATTTAAATATATTTAATTAGGCTCTAATGGAAGTCAAATTAGACTGATTAAATTATATGAAATTTATGATTAGTCATAATTAATTTAATGATATGCTAATTAAAATTTATTAAGATTAAGCGATGCGTAATTAAATTAATTCTAAACAAAAATTAAATTTTTGAAAAAATCTAGAACTAAGAGGGCTAATTAGTAGATGTGTGTGTGCATGTGAGTGCTGACTTGGACATTCAAAGAGAGTGCACGTGTGCTGTGTTGGTGAAGAGAAGTGCAAGTGTGCATTATGTGTCAATATGAGAGGGTGCTTGTGTGTTGAAACATTGGAGTGAAGGCTTAATTAGGTGCTCTGCTGGAGAACCGTACGGCTAAGAGAGAGAGAGAGAGTTCAATTCTTTTGAATTTGCTGGAAATTGAAGAAAGGAAATCATGGAAGATTATCAAGAAATGATCAAATTAAAGATTGAAAGTAAGGATTTTAACTTTGATTGTTGTAGAATCCTTGTATCACAGTTGAAATTAAGGATGAAATTGGACTCAAAATCATGTAATTAATAGGAATTAGCAAGAAGATGAAGAAATTTTGAATTATGTGTTAAGATCATGGAAATATATTTGGAAATTAAGTAGTTAGAGTTTGATTTCTATTATTCTTCACAAATTGAAATTCATCATTGCATGCATGTGGATGATCACGGAAAATAAATTAGAAATTAATTATTTTAAGCTTAATTTGTGTTTTCCTCATGAATTTGGGCTTCATCTTTACATGCATCAATGGAATTTTAAGAGATTTGAAGAATTAATTTCATGTTTGAGTATAAGAAGAACAAGTAAAGATTATTGAAGATGTTTTTGGCCCTTTAAACCTGCCTGGAAGTTGTACGAATTTTTAGACAATTTTATACTCAAAATTTGAAGATGATTTCTTCTACAAAGTTAATGATAATGATGTCTAGTTCATCCACAAAAGTTTTCAACAATTATTGAGTTTTGTACGAATTTATACAGATTTTTAACCAAATCTGGAGCTATAGACATATTTTATTATGTGTTTGAAAAATCGTTAAAAATTTTATTTTAAACCAAATCTGGTAATTTCTAAGCAAAAAATGAAATTTGAGAAGTCTAGTTTCATAATAAATTTTTAGATCATAGAATTGATTTATAAATTTAAGTATGGAATTAATTTAAGAAAATGTGACAAATCTGTGTCATAAACACTCTTAGAATTTTTAAGAGTTATTTATAATTCATTTTTGGAAAATGATTTCTAAAAAATGACAATAACATATTTATTGAGTATTCTGTAGATTTATATGAATTTTAGAGTTGTATAAGTAATTTATTTATAATTGTATTTGCAAGATATACATTCTGAAAATTTTGACAGATTAAGGAGGAATCAAAAACTATCTCTTCAATTGTTTATTCATAACTAATTTTTGGGAAATTCTTTCTGAAAAATGACCTAAACATATTTATTGAATATTCTGTACATTTTCACGAATTTTAGAACTGTATAAATAATTTATTTATAATTTTTATTACCTAAGGTATAACTTGAAAATTTCTGGACAGATTCAAGACCATCACTTCAATTATTTATTTGGATAAAAATTAGTTATTGTGTTGGTCTAATTCATCAAGTATTGTAAATTAGTAATCCATGTATGGGTGTATTGTGGTTTACTTAATATTGTGTTAGTTTAACCTTATAGATTAAAAGTCCATGCATGTGTGTAATTATGATTTATTTTTTTTTTTTTTTTGGTATCTAAATTATTACTTCATACCATGATTTAAATAAATTGTTTATTTAAATGTTGTACAATTGTTTATTATTGTGTGACATGTGTAATACTTTATGTTTGGATTTTAATGAGTTGGTATAACATCATTGGTAATTAAATTTCGAATTATTGTGAATCTCAACGAGTAAAGATACACGGAATTTAACCAATGATACATAAAAATGTAAAAGTGATGGGGTGAGCCTAGTTTAGAATCTTGCGCAAGTGAGTTGCGAACCCTAACATGGCACGGGAAGGTATTTCGGTTCTTATTCGGTGTCGAGGCGATACAAGGTTGGTGGTGCGGGCATCACAATATAGACCGTTCCCTTGGGGCAGACCGTGATGTCACGACTCGGGTATGTAACCCTGGTGCGTGGGCATCATTGGTAGTTACAGTAAGTAATATTTGAATATTTAACCAAGGGGGAGTCAAAATTGCCCGTGGCCATTGCTTAGCGGTTGAGTGAAAAAAGTGCTCCACGGGGAGTTACTTAAACTTATCTGATAAACTAAATCTATGAGAACTTAAATAGAAAAAGTGAGCATTTTCTTCATGATAAAATATTGCTTCTGTTTGTAATTTTTATTTATTTTTATTATCTATTGTTATTATTTCAACTGATGGCATTCCTATTATGCTTAGTAAATGCTACCTGTTATTCTGTTACTACGCATTATTCATTGTGGGTATTATTATCGGGGTAGGTATTTCGGGTTATAATACCTTATTGAGCTCGTCGTTCATTGGCATCCTCGTTGCCCTGGCGTTTCATGCCAGGTACCGAAGAAACCGAAGGAAACACCAAGGTGTTGGAAGGCAACATTTAGTCCTGATTAGCTTGAAGCGTGCCAAAGTTCCATGAACCATCTTTCTGAGTTTTTTAGTTTTTCTCTGGTTTTATTTATTTATTTATTTGTGTACTAAGACAAAGTTTTAAGTTTGACTAGAGTTGTAATTGAAGAATTTTTAGTTTTGGTGTTGTTAATTAATGGATGATGGTAAATTTGGTGGCAACATTGATGAGGATTCTTAATTAAGAAAATTGATTTTAAGTTTTAAATTTTAATTATGATGTCCCCAAATTTTGGGACGTCACAGTCTGGAGCATATGCTTTTGTTTTGTCGTTAGGTTTGGAAGTGCTGGACAGCCATGGCCAGCTGGTGGGATCAGTCTTGGGTCATCCCTGGCTCTGTTAAGGGTCTACTACAATGGTGGTCAGGGGGTAATGTGAAGTCTTGGGTCTCTAGGGCTTGGCAGGTTGTTCCTTCAGTTGTGATGTGGTTAGTTTGGAAGTTAAGAAATGACTGTTTGTTTAAGGGGGTTGCTCCATATTTTGCAAGATTATGTGAGAGGATGAAAGTGCAGATTGCACTGTGGGTAAAATGGTTCTTCAAGGTTGATTATTCAGTCCATGATCTTGTGTCTAACCTCCACTAGATTAGGCTGCATGTTTGAAGTCTCCTTAGCTATTGGTTCTGGAAGTAGAGCGGTGTGCCACAGAGTAGCTTCGTGGTCTGATTTGAGGAGCTTTGCTCTCTGTCTAAAGTTTGGGCAGTTTTGGTTTGAGTTTGCTCACTTATTAAACTTCAAGGGCTGTATGGGTTGCTTTTCTCAGTTTGGGGATGCTTCAGGTTCCTTAGGGTTGCTTTTGCTGTTAGGCCTAAGTACTGATTGTTTTGTGCTGTTATTAGATTTGGTGATGAAAGGGTTGGAGATTATTTGCTGTTACCAGATTTTGTGCTGATTGTTTTGGTTCTTCTTGGTTGTTCTGTTGTTTTGCTTCGTTTTTCGCCCCTGCGTTGGTTTCTCACCAATTAGGAGGTTGGAGCTTTGTCTAGCTCCAAGCTTCTCTTTATTGATGTATTGCGGTTGTTTTCATCAATAAAATTTCTCTTTGCCGATCAAAAAAATTTCATTATATGAAACAACGAGTTCAACTCGTATGACAAAAATTTGATATATGTCGTGTTTGCTTCTACCTGGGCTAGTGTGGCTGTTGGCTTGGTGACGGCTAGCTTTCTAATTATTGTTAAACTAGTAATCAATTTAATGCAATATTTTCATGTATTTATAATTATTCTCCTATTTATTGAGAAAATAATAAAATTTGTATTCAAATAAATTATGGTGTTTTACTAATTTCTTAGTTGAATTCTTGACACAAGGTGAAATTATTGATTTGAATTATAGCAAATCATACACTTAATTCTAAATATGAGAGTTAAACAGAATATAAAAAAAGAAAGGAAAAAAAAATTACATATAGGATTCGTTTCGAGAAAGAAACCAGAAATTAAAAAACAAAAACCATTAGATTAACAAATAGTCTAATTCCAAACTTTTCAAATAAAAAAATAACACAAAAATAACAATACAATAAAAATGAGATAAGCGGGACCAAGAAAATGTTCTTGGGAGGATAGAAAAAGAAAAACAATAAAAATAAAACAGGCACAAGAAAAATAGGGTGCACCTATAGGAACTACATTGAGATCAAGTTTGGTAAGTTATCAAAAAGTTAAAAAGTCAAAAAATTATGTAAAAATTTAAAAAGTTATCACTATTCACCAAAAGTAAAAAATTACGGCTGCACAATTCTCAATCTTAATTTTTTCCTACACATTAATTTATTCAATTTTTAAATACATATTTTTTTTATAAAAAGTCAAAAAGTTAACCCAAACATCCATATTTTTTTCCTTAATTTTTTAATCTAAAAAAAAATAAAAAATGCATTTATTTAAGACACCTCAAACAACTCCTCAGAGTGTTGATGGAGCATACAAATTTTACAAAACCAACTCCAGAGATTCTCAACATGGACATATATAAGTTAAAATAGGTTCTTTCCAAACATTCCCTCCCTGGATAAGATGACCCTCCCAGCATCCATACAAAGCAAAATAATCTCCTTTTGGTAGCAAAGAACTACAACTACAAAAAATGTATGGTAGCCATATGACAAGTAGTATAACCCTACTTCAAACAAGCAACATTAGTAGCACCACTTATTTATACACCAACAGTAATCGAGACAATGAACCAAGAGGCAGAGCAAACTGAATAACCTAAAATAAACATAACAAACATGATGTACCTTGCCTCGCCTTTCCATGGGCAGCTACCTCGCAAACATAAAATAAACTCCCAAAAAAGTTAAACAAAGTAAAACTTAAGATACAGTTATGCTTTCTTGGTTAATTTGAGGTTCTGAATTTAATGTTGTGTTTGGTTAAAGAATTTGGAAAGAGATTTGAAAAATAAAAAGGATAAGGTATGTGAAATTAAGTAAAATGTAAGTATATTTTATTCATATTTCACCTTTCTTTTTCATTTCCTATTCCAAATCCTTTCTCCAATCTCCTAACCGAATATAGCGTAAAGAAATCAATCAAATACAAATTGAAAAAACAAAAAAAGAAAACTACAATTTTAAAAACTAGACCAGTGAGCGAACCGGAAAAGGGATCGGGTGGACGGGTTACCGGTTTAACCTACTGGAATCAAACCGTGACGTAATAAATATATTAAAATTATATTTAAATAAAAATAAAAATAATAAAATTAAAAATTAAAAATATTAAAAATATTAAATTATCTTAAATATTTGACCTCATATTTTTTTTACTGAAAAATATAATAATATATTTTAAAATATTATTAATTTAAATTTTGAAAGAGGAAATCAAATATTTAATACCCTCCATATAAATTTAATTCAAATAATTTGAGGGAAAAAAGAGTAAAAATTTTGGAGAGATATCAAAATTTCAATATTCCTTCCAATACATTTAATTGAATCCAACATGGATTTCTTGAGTTTTTTGAAAGAATTTTTTTTTTCTTATAAACAGGTAGAGACTTTTACAATAATTTCAAACTCTTAATAAAATTTCTTACAAGAGGAGACCCTTGAAAGAGAGTTTCCAATTAAAATTTTCTTATATTTATATATATATATATATATATATATAAATAAAATAAGAAAGAAAAGAAAGAAATAAAAAAAAAAAATCCAAATCTATTAACCCGACGAACTTGCTTCGGGTCAACCAGTTTGCCGGGGATTCAACGGCCGGTTTTCTCGGTTCTCTCTAAATAGGCCGGTTTTCAGCTTCGAACGGTTTAGAGGGTATATCTGGACGGGAAACCGAATTGGTCGACGGTTCAACCGGTCAGACCGGTCGGGCTGGTCCGGTCTGATTTTCAAAACCTTGGAAAACTATAGCAGAAACTGGAAAATAGTTTTGAAAGCCGATGTATACCCGCGGGGGACCTCGCTACAGTTCGGACTCGATTTTGTCGCGGTTCCAAATCTTGAACCAAAGAGTCCAAATCCGGCAAATCGTTTTTGAGAAAAACAGATTTTTTTGAAAGAAGTGCCAAACATGGACTGCTTTGCCAGATAACAGAGTCGCCACCTAAATATTTTTTAAATGGGAAATTTAGGAAACCCTAACTCGGTGCCAAAGGCCACGTGTCCGTCATCACCAAAGTTGGCTCGGGAACTTGGGTACGATTGGGGAAGGTCACATCGTGAGCACCCCTTCGCCCCGTCAAAGACCGCCTCTACTAACCATGATATCTGTTTTGAAACTTTTGTGCGTTCTTATTCCTGGTTATTAGCCTAGGTTACTATGTGATGCGCATGAGATACAAGTATAGATGAATCGCTGAATTGGAACAAAACACTTCATGTTTGTTTGTTTGAAAATGGTTTGATGGTGCTACTCTTAAGTAGGCTAAGACGCGGATTTGCCACCCTCAGGTGGGCTTAGAAAACTTGATTTTGCCACTATCTAGTGGGCTTAAAACAAACAGTCAATGATTTGTCCAATTTAGATAACTTAACCTCCATCCACAGGCATTAAAGCAGTTTAACACTTAAGCAATTAGCCTCATGGCAAGCATGCTAGATATGGTAACATTCACACGCATGCAAGGATGCTAAAGCATAAAACTCACCTAGCACTCCAAGCCAAAACAGAAAATTGATTAGAAATCATGCATGAATCCTAAATATGCTGAAATGCCTAATGCAACACATGCAAAATGCAACTATAGCAGGCTCGGCTATTCTAAACATGGTATATGAAATGCTACAGTTAGCATGTATTCAATTTGGAATTGAAATACAAATGCGGTTTGTATGATGCGCCGAGTCAAGTATGCAAAAGCAGATGAATGATGCAAATATGCTGTCATACTGTATGCTAATTGAAATATGCCCTATATCTAACCATCATAAGCGGAATAAATAAAGGGAGAAAGAAGTGGGGGTTGGAAGACATACACACACTCACCCACACTTATTACAACATTGCCCTCGCGCAGAGAGTCCGAATAAAATAATAATACAGACCCGAATAAAAGAATATTACAAATTTCTAATTAATGTACAGATTAAACTAAGAAAAAGCAAAAGGCATGCAAGCAGGCCGCTTTGCTTCGATGAATGATGTATCTTTGAAACTCTGGTGCGGAAATCCGGGATGCCCCAATTAGCCTCTGTTTGCCTTGTTTCTCGAAATCGTGCGGACTCAAAAGTTGTTGATCCTCGGTTTTTCTTGAGAAGAGCGAGAAAAGGGCATAGCAATGTATTTTCACAACTATATGTATGTCTCGATCCTCGTGCCACCAATCACGCATACCGATGCATGATGGCCGAGGAGTCGGATTGCACAACTTAATATGGGATGAATGCAGATGAAAACCTAACTCCGTCATGGGTAATCCGAGTGTTTCGGTGACTTGGGAATTGAGACCGTTCACGTTACTCGAGTACAAAACGCGCGCCTCGTTCCGTGCAATATGCATGATATGCATGAAATGCAACTAACATATATCCTAGCATGCACAATGCTATGCAAATGAGATGTCTCGAAATGCGTGCCCACGGGCACGCAAATCGAGATGATAGCATAAAAACATGGAATGACATGAAAAATGATGTACAATGGGGCTAAAATGAGATGCCTCGAAATGCATGCCCACAGGCACGCAAACCGAGGCGGTGACATACGGGCATGAAATGGAAATCGGATAAAATCGAAGTGCCTCGAAATGCGTGCACACGGGCACGCAAACCGAGGCGATGATGTGAAATGCAAATCGGATAAAACTGAAGTGCCTCGAAATGCGCGCCCACAGGCACGCAAACCGAGGCGATGATGAAATGGAAAATCGGATAAAACCGAAGTGCCTCGAAATGCATGCACACAGGCACGCCAACCGAGGCGATGATGAAATGGAAAATCGGATAAAACCGAAGTGCCTCAAAATGCGTGCACACAGGCACGCCGACCGAGGCGATGACATACAAGCATGAAAATGCAAATTGGGCTTACGCCAACATGAGAGAGCCTCAACCACACTCACATAGGCTGCCGTCAGATAAAAATGAAGTGCCTCGAAATGCGTGCACACGGGCACGCAAACCGAGGCAATGGCATACAAGCATGAAAATGCAAATTGGGCTTACGCCAACATGAGAGGGCCTCAACCACACTCACATAGGCTGCCGTCAGATAAGAATGAAGTGCCTCGAAATGCGTGCACACGGGCACGCAAACCGAGGCAATGGCATACAAGCATGAAAATGCAAATTGGGCTTACGCCAACATGAGAGGGCCTCAACCACACTCACATAGGCTGCCGTCAGATAAAACGAGGTCGCAAATTGCCTCGAAATCTTGCGCACGCATAAACCGAGGCGAGGCTCTAAAGCACCAAAATGACATGCGAATGAGATGTAGCAAATGGCATAAGGAAGATGCAAAATTCAGCAACTAAGATAATGCAAAAACAGCCCCCAAATTATGATAAAATTGCAACCGATGCCCAAAATGCGATGAAATGCACCCGAAATGGCCTACAGCCCTATTAAACATACAGAATATGGACATGGAATGCAAAACAGTGGCAAGGCAGCCCCTAAACTAGCATTTTATTAGCACAAAGCAAGGCCAAATAATGCTCACAAGTATGGAAACAAAAGCTTGCAAAAATACGGTAAAAGAGGGGAATTACAAAGCAAGTGATATGTACAATGCTCAAACCCAAAAAATCAGTTCTACAACATTGAAGATGGAACAAAAATATGCACAAATGCAAGAGATGACAACCTCTAAATCAGTATGTATATATGCTAAACATAGCATGCAAAAAGGGGCTATAAAGAGAGGTATCATGAGCAATGACCAAACCACTTAAGACCCTTGACAAAAAGTGTAGAATAGACCAAAACAAGACACTCTATAAGCCTGATGGAGGCTCAAAACAGTATCTAAACAAGTCTAACAAAGCATGCAAATTTACGGTAAAATGAAAGAATTTCAAAGGAAGTACCAAAAATATACACTAAATGTCTTAAGACCCTAAACAAAACATGACAAGGAGACAAAAATAAGACTTTGTCTAGGCCTGATGAAGGCCAAAATCCGGAGCCAAATGAGTCTAGCAAAGCATGCAAAATAATGGCATTCAAAGAGGTATTGAAACAAGTGGTAGTAGAAGGTCCCAAATGGGTAAGAACCCTTAAGGGAAGATGAAAATAAGCTCAAAAAATGGTCACTTTCAGTTTTGGTCGGAGCTTAAAACAACAAGCAAAGAGGGTAGAAAAATGATACAAAAATGGAGCTCAAAAGGGGAAATAAGTGCTTACCCTTGTAGACCAAAACCTTGGCTGCTTCTAGGACTGAAAATGACGCCTCTTAGCTGCTGGAAAACCCCTCAAGATGCTGGAAATGGAATAGGGGTGGTGGTGCTTGGTGGTGATGAAGGAATGGTGCCAAACTTGGAAGATTTTTGAGAGTTTTGGAGCTTGGAATTATAGAGAGAGAGAGATACAATATAGGAGCTCTCAAAGGTTTTTTTCCAACCCTTAAAACAGATCTGGAGGGCTGTATTAATAGGCAAAAACGTTTAGAAAAAGAGGGGGAAAAAGAGGGGGGAAAAAAGGGGGGGAAACATTTCAAGTTTCCCTCCAAAAATGGCCAAAAGGGAAAGTGGTAGCTACGGGTTTCAAATGGCCGAGAGCCCTTCAACAAAGTCGAAGAGGGGCTCAAAATAAGACGCTTTGTAGTTTACGACCAAGTCCAACGCAGCCCACAAGTACGCCTAAAATACCGTGCAAAAAGGCCCAAAAAGAGGTAAAAAAGGCAAGTGACAAATGGAGATGTCAAACAGTAAAAGGTCCTTAATCAAACATGAAAAGGACCTCAAAATATGACTATCTCAAGTTCGGGTCGGGGCCCAAAAATGCAAGATGAGGGTTCGGGAGCCGAAACACGCAGTTCGGGGTCTCGAAAGTGGGCTGTTAGGCACCGGCAGTGGCATACGGCCACGAGTGGTATCAAAGGCCCCAGATTCCTTGTAATGATAAAACAGAGGTTCCCCGAAAATGAACAAAACCGATCACGAAATGAATGCTCGGGGCCTAAACCGCCGGTTCAAGGTCCCAAAATGGGTCCGAGGCACCGAAAGTGGCGTCTGCCACGAAGTGGGTATCAAAGGCCCCTGTCCCTGAATGATAAAACAGAGGCACTTGCCAAAAGCCGGAGAAATCGGAGATGGTTGGGCGGTCCCGAACCGAGGCACACGGCCTGACGGCTCCGAAAACCGGGAACCAGGCTCCGAAATGGGCAAAATGGCCTATGGCCACGAAATGTAGCCTACGGCCATTGAGAGATGATCTACGAGACCTCTCCCTCCCTTCTCAAAGAGAAAACAGAGAAAACCGAGCCTGGTTCGCAAACCGAGACAAAGCACAAAAGAGTCCGGAAGTCCGGAGGCAAGGCTCGTAGCCGGGACTCTGCAACCTCAGAACGAGCACAATATGCAATATCACCAAGCGCTCAATTGATGACATCTGAGTCTTAAGGTCGGTCAAAAATGGGGTGTCTACAGGCCTTAAATCAGAAAAAGGCTACATCTATTACCTTAAGCCAAGGTCGACCGAGTACAAACTTATTGCCGACCTTCCAGACTCCAACAAAGGTGCTGGAGATGATTATTTCATCATCTCGGGCAACTGGGAGTTCCCATGAGATGATGACCTCCACCTCTACCCCTTGAGCCGATCAGTCTTTAAAGAGGGTAATGGTAAGAACCAAGTGTCACTTTACTTGCTTTCAAGTCTTTATTACTTTGTTCCTTTTATATGTTCTAATGTCTGTTTTTTACTTTGCAGCTCTTCTTTAGCCTCCAAAGGACTTCCGTAAAACCTTCTATCCCAGCAATGACTTCAAGAAGCTACCAGGCTTGCGTGTCAATCAGCGTAAGGCCCCTTTGCTACTCGACTACATCCCAACTTATAAATCTACCTTGCCCGACGTCCCTAAGAAGAACAAGTCTCCACCTTCTACGACAACTCCCCCAACTACTTTATCGCCAAGGCCTAATCAGGGATCAACCTCTGGTCCTGTGGAGCAACCTTCAACATCTGCCCCACAACTAATCCCTCCTACCCAGCGCCAACGTTGTCATCGAGTTTCCATCCTTGCTCCCGCAGACAGAAGTCGCAGCAAAAAATGCTAGAGTGTTGAGGCATCGTCTTTTGATCCGGCTAACCCCCCCACTGCTCTTTCAGCAATCCACTTCGGTAGGAAAGTCACAGTCGCTGCCACTGCCGACAAGATGGGATGCAATAAGGCTGTCGTTGAAGACTTTCTAGCTGACATCCCTGGTGTTGTCACAGTCCGATCTTCACCATCGCAATCCCAACCAAGGGCCAAGCCAAAAAGAGTGAAAAAGGCCAAAGCCAAGGCAATAGTGACTCAGATCGACTCTAAGGACACTTTGCCTATATCCAAGTTAGCCGAGGTTGAGAAAAGCTCCTCCACCCCCAAGAAGAGACCTGCTGAGGATGACCCCTCTGAATCTGCCAAGTCAAAGAAGCTGAGGTCGGACTCTACAGCCACCTCGAGTTCACTTAAAGCTGATGACCCTTGGGCCCCATCCATCATGATCGAGGACAAGTTAGTCAGAACTGGTGATAGTGCTGTTGACATTGTGGTCGGCGTTGCCCTATTTACTGCACTACTCCTTCCAAATGATCTCAACCGTATGGCTGAGGTCAGCGAATATGAAAAATTCGCTCTGATGGTGCAGCACTCTATATTGGTAAACTCCTAACACTTGGTACTCTCTATTCTTTGTTTTCATACTAAAAGAGTTTACTAACTTTGTTCATTCCGCTTTTTCTAGGTGATTCAGCATGCCCATTCTTTTGCGATGTAGGCTAAGGACTTGAAGAAGGAGCTAGTCCACAAGACGAAGGAGGCTGCTGGCTTGCTTAAGTCCTTAAACAATGCTAAGGCCAAAATGAAAGTCCTGATAGATCAGGCCAAGGCAACTAAGCAAGCTCAAGATCAAGTCGAGGAAAAGATAGGTGTTTTAGAGGCTGTTGCTGAGGTCCTCAAAGCTGAAATAAAAGAGGCCGAAGCAAAAACTGTCGAAGCCCACCTTGGCCACAAAGGAGGCCGAAATCAAAGCGGCGGACGAGAAGGCCTATGCCGAGGGGGCAGCCGATGTTCGTGAGGAGTATAAGAAACAAGTCAGACAGGCATGCAACAAGGGTTACACCCTTGGTTGGATGGCTGCTCTTAAGTAGTTGGTTGTCCCCGAGAATTCTCCCCTTTGTGATAAAGGCCGACTTTTGGTGTCATTCCCTCATACTTCAAGCTAATCTGAGGCTAAGGCGGGAGAGGAAGAATGAGAAGGAGAAGAAGAAGATAAAAACGAAGAGGCTGAGGTGAAGGCCGACGCTAATGGTTCTGTTGGGGCCAAGTCCCCAACTCTGAATGAGCAAGTCCTAGGCTTGACTCAAGATAAGGAGGATGAGGTCTCACAAAGTGCCTCCCTTAAGAAGACTATGCCTGAGGTGCTTTCTGCCGATAAAAGCCTCGATCAAACCCTCGAAGAAATTGATGCTGAAACCTAGGGTGAGAAGGTCGCTGAGAAGACTTCCTAGTTATCTTCTGAGGCCGACACACAACCAGCTGTTAATGCCGAGTAGTCTATTTCAATGTTTTTCCTTTTTGTTGTACTTTGTACTTTTTTCTTTCGAACAATATTAACTTTTGTTTGGCCGATGTGCCCTTTTTGTATCTGAACAAGTAATCCTTTTGCAGGCCAAAGTGCCTTTTTCTTTTGAATGCGAGTATAATTTCAACTCTTTTCAACGATCTTGTTGCCGAAGTTACATTCAAACAGAGACTAGCCGAGGTTCTCAACCTTGGTTCCTCTGTCAATCTTACTCAAATGCACTTAGTTCCAATTCGTCTTTGATTTTGCCGATATGGAAAATCTAGGTTAATCTAGCTTAGTTCAACTCCATTATATGCAAGTATAATTTCAACTCTGCCATATAATGAGTCTAAGTTATTCGTCATGTTTCACTTTAGAAACATCTCCAACTTAGTTCAACTCTATTATATGCAAGTATAATTCAACTCTGCCATATAATAAGTCTAAGTTATTCGTTATGTTTCTCTTAGAAACATCGCCAACTTAGTTCAACTCTATTATATGCAAGTATAATTCAACTCTGCCATATAATAAGTCTAAGTTATTTGTCATGTTTGACTTAGAAACATCGCCAAAGAACTGGTTAGTTGTTTTACACAAGTTTGAAAAAAATCGAGCTAAAATCTTATTATTACTTTGGCTAATAACAAAAAAAAAATTTAAAAAACAAAAAATCTAATGATAGAAAAACTTCAGGTTGCAAGTATTCCAAGGTCTTGGCAACTCTTTGCCTTCACTTTCTTCAAGCCGATATGCCCCATTGCTGGCAACCGAGATGATTCGATAAGGTCCCTCTTAATTTGGGCCAAGCTTGCCCTCTCTGGGATTCTTCTTGTTGCTGATGACCTTTCTCAAGACGAGGTCCCTAACTTGAAAC
Organism: Camellia lanceoleosa; assembly: GCA_025200525.1. Lineage (NCBI taxonomy): Eukaryota > Viridiplantae > Streptophyta > Magnoliopsida > Ericales > Theaceae > Camellia > Camellia lanceoleosa. The sequence continues at coordinate 43,957 of JANUSC010000467.1, forward strand.
TCAAGTGGGTTGAGCTTCTTATTGTAAGCTCTTGTAAGCTACTACTGGTATGCCCCCAGCTGAATTGTTGTTCTCTTCCTTCTTTCTTCCAATAGGTCCAGATCTCGAGCCAGAAATGCCTCATTGGTCCCATTCTCTACTCCATGGGTTCTGATCCCTGAAATGCCGACTTCTAATGAGATTACTACCTCTGTGCCATAAGCCATGGCAAATGGGGATTCCCCAGTTGATCTTCTCGGCGTAGTGTGATATGTCCAAAGTACATTGGGCAGCTCTTCCATCCACTTTCCCTTTACTGCTTCCAGCATTTTCTTAATCCCATCCAAGATAGTTTTGTTGGATGCTTCTGCTTGACCATTGCTTTGAGGGAAGCTTGGAGTGGAGTAGTAGTTCTTGATCTTATACTTTGCACAAAAGCTCTTAATTAGCTTACTATCAAATTGTGTGCCATTGTCTGCTCTTATTTCCCTTGGGATCTCAAACCTGGTGATGATGTTCTTCCATATGAAGTTCTTTACATCAATGTCTTGGATCTTTGCAAGTGGTTCAGCTTCTACCCACTTGGTGAAGTAATTTGTTGCTACCAGTAGGAACTTCCTTTGTCCAGTTGCTTGAGGCAGTTGTCCAACAAGATCTATGCCCCATTGGGCAAATGGCCAAGGGCTGGACACTGGGTTTAAATCTGCTGCTGGTTGATGTATCAAAGGTGCAAACCTCTGACACTTCTCACACTTTCTGACATAAGCTTTAGTATCTTTTGGCATATAGGGCCACCAATACCCTTGAGTAATGGCCCTATGAGCAAGTGACACTTATGGCTTCTGCATACTCCTTTGTGTATTTCATACAGGAAGTTTTCAACTTGTGAAGGATGCATACATCTCAAAAGGGGACCAAAAAAAGACCTTTTGTAGAGATGTCCTTCTGCTGTCAAGCTGAACCTTGCCAACTTTAGTCTGGTCTTGTGTGCTTCTTTGTGGTCATCTGGTAACTTCCCATCTCTAAGGAACACTACTATCGCATCTATTCAACTTGGTCCCATCTCCACACACATTGCCTCATACTTTGTGTTCAGTGGTTCTACATTTGGGCTTGATAAATAGTCAACCATTATTGTCCTTGCCTCTCCTGATTTTATTGCACTAGACAAGTTAGCCAAGGCATCAGCATGGCTGTTGTCATCCCGGCTAACTTGTTGTAGTCGACAATCCTAGAATAAGGCTACCAGTCTGACAACCTCCTGTACATAGGCCATCATTCTTTCATCTCGGGTTGTGTATTCGCCTGTTGCTTGGTTGAGAAAAGCTAGGAGTCACAGAAGACTACCACCTCGTCGGCTTCCATTATTGCTGCCAACTTCAATCCTACGATCAGTGCTTCATATTTGGCTTCATTGTTTGAGGCTTTAAACCCTAAATGGATAGATTGTTTCAGTATTCGCCCATCTGGTGATACTAGCACTACTCCTGCCCTCGCTCCTTGACGATTTGAACTTCTATCAACAAACAGGCGGAATGAGTCGCCGATGTAAATATTGCAGGGCCTGAGTTTCTCTTCTTTCTTCTATTCTGCTGTCCCCAGCTGGGTTTCTTCTTGTTCACCTGGACATCTTAAATCGCGGCCTAATGGATCCTGATGTGGGATGGCGCCAGGTGTGAACTCAGCTACGAAGTCGGCCAAAACCTGGCCTTTGATTGCTGTTCTAGGTTTGAATTCCAGGTCATATTGGCTCAACACCACTGCCCATCTGGCTATCCTGCCGGTCAGATCTCCTTGCTACAACAGGGATTTCAAAGGATATTCAGTTAATACCATAATCTTGTGGGCTTGAAAGTAATGGTTCAGCTTCTTGGAAGCCATTACTAAGGCCAATGTCAGTTTCTCCAAAGGTAAGTATCTGGTCTCTGCATCCGCTAGGGTTTTACTCACGTAGTATACTGTCATTTGTTTTACCTTCTCTTCTTTGATTATTACTGCACTTACTGCATGCTCCGAAACCGCCAAGTACAAGAATAGTTTCTCTCCAGGTACTGGGTTTGAGAGCACTGGAGCTGTGGTCAGATATTTCTTCAAGTCAGCCAAGGCGACCTCGCACTCTTCTGTCCACAAGAAATCTATGGTCTTCTTCACTAAACTATAAAAAGGTTTGCATTTGTCAGAACTTCTGCTTATGAACCTATTCAGGGCTGCAGCCCTTCTAGTCAACATCTGCACTTGTTTTGCTGATGTCGGGCTCTTCAAGTCCAAGATGGCCTTGATCTGATCTGGGCTCGCCTCAATGCCCCTTCTGGTAACCAAGTATCCTAGAAACTTTCCTAACCCAACTCCAAATGCGCACTTTGACGCATTGAGTCAGAGCTGAAATGTTTTCAGGATATCAAAGAGTGCTTTCATGTCGGCCATATGATCCTCAGGTTCTTTGGTCTTCATGACCATGTCATCAATGTATACCTCCACTGTTTTGCCTATTAGATGTCTAAACATCTTAGTCACCAATCTCTGGTAAGTTGCTCTTACATTTTTTAACCCGAAAGGCATCACTCTGTAGCAATACAGCCATTTTGGGGTGATTAATGCAGTTTTCTCCTCATCGGGAGGGGGGGTACATCGCTATCTGATGGACCCTTTGTATGCGTCCAGGAAGCTCATCCTTCCATGCCTTGAAATGACATCTACCAATTGGTCAATCTTGGAGAGTGGGAAACTGTCTTTGGGACAAGCCTTATTCAGGCTGGTGAAGTCCACGCGGACCTTCCACTTCCCATTCTTCTTCTTCTTCACTACAATTGTGTTTGATAACCATGTTGGGTAGTTTACCTCTCGAATGGCTCTGACCTCCAGCAATTTATCCATCTCCTCTTCTACTGCCTCAACATGCATCAAAGTCGGCCTTCTAGCCCGTTGAATGACTAGTTTAGCAGACTTGTCTACATTCAGTCTATGACAAGTGACCTCAGGGTCAATACCATACATCTCGTATGGTGTCCAGGCAAACACCTCAATGTTTGCTTGTAAGAAGGCTTCTAACTCTTTTTCCTCCTCCGCGGCCAATCTTGAGCCGAGTAAGAAGAAATAATCTTTGTCTCCTTGCTAGACTAGGATCGTCTTCAAGGCTTCCTCACTCTTCTCGACTGGTTCTTTGCCGATGTCCTCTAGGACCTCTATGTTCTTGTTCTCAATCTCTACTGTCTCCGCTTCTCGTATGTTGCATGCAGATTTTATTGTTGCGATGGAGCAATTCTTTGCCTGCACCTGATCCCCTCTGACCTCCTCAATTCCACGCTCTGTTGGAAACTACAACAGCTGGTGTAGTGTTGAAGGAACAACCCCCATTGTGTGCAGCCATGGCCTTCCTAGGATAACATTGTAAGGGGAGGGGGTGTTAATTATTGTGAACTCTATGTTTACTTTCTTGGTGCCAGCCTGCACCTCCAAACTTATTGCTCCCAGGGGCCACGTCGGCATTCCGTTGAACCCAACCATTGGACTATTGGACTGCTCCAGATCATTTTGGTAAAGGCCACGCTCCTTGTAACATCTGACGTACATGATGTCACAAGAGCTGCCCTGGTCAATTAGAATGCGCTTTACCTAGCACTCTCCAATCTTGAGGGATAGTACCAGGGCATCGTTGTGTAGATGCTACACCATGTTTGGATCATCTTCAGTAAAGGACACCATTGGTCCTCGGTATTCGTCTGCCCTAGGTCTTTTTTGCCAGATGTGACACACGTGCTGTAAGTGTTTCACCTTTTGAGTCTCCTTACATATCTCGTTCTCATTGACTTTCGAGTGAATCACATTGATCACTCGAGGTCCGCCTACTTGCGGTTGTGGTGCTGGTGGAGGCGGTACTGCTGGTGCCTGAGGCAGCCTTGCTTGTTCTCCCCTTGTCCTGGCCTCATCTACCAAGTCCCTTAAATGACCTTGTCTTACCAGATCTTCCAGATGTGCCTTTAGGGCTCTGCACCCCTAAGTCAGATGCCCATCCTCATTATGGTAGGCACAGTGTTTCCCCAGACTCCTTCCCATAAATTCACTTGGAATCTTTTCTAGTGCTCTATAGTAGGGTTGATTCCTAATTCTTTCTAGGACTTTGTAAACCGGGATTTGGAACACTGTGGTGATTGCTTGTGCAGCTCTCAGTCTGGTTTCTTGTCTGTTGAAGTTTGTATTACCTCGGCCTCGCTTCGGCGAGCCGTTCTTCTTCTCTTGCTTTGATACCTTTGTCCCTGGCGTGTCTTCCTTCACTCTTGCATACTTCTCGATCCTAGCCATGAGTTCCTCCATACTTTTTGGTAGTGTCTTTGCCAGTGATTTCAAAGTAGATAGTCATCGTTCAGGCCGTTCTTAAAATACACGACTGCCACCTCTTGGTTGCAGCCTTGTATTCGGTTAAACACCTCGTAGTACCTTTTGGCATAAGCCCTAAGGCTTTCATCCTCTCCAATTCTTAGAGCCATCAAGGAGTCCACCCTTAACGGCTGTAGTTTGTTGTCACAAACCTGGCCACGAACATCTCGGTCAGGCCTTCCTAGCTTTTCACAGTTCATTTCGGCAACTTGTGAAACTAATCTGATGCGATTTCCCCAAAGGATGAGGGGAACACCTTGTAGAGCAACGGCTCGTTCTCGGTGTATAATGCCATTGAGTTCAGGTACAAGCCAATGTGAAAATTAGGGTTAGACTTACTGTCGTATATCTGGAATCTCGGCATGTGGAACCTTTTCGGGGCCTCAAATTTGTCCAATTATACCGAAAATGGCGTTCTCGGCTTGATCGGAGAGGTTACCTCGGCATCTTGTCACTTCCTCTGGAGGTAATCCCTCAAATCCTCCTTAGTCCGTCCAGGAGCTCAGCTATCAACGAATTTCAACCTTTTTGGTGCACTACTCCCAGTGTCGTTATGAGTCCTCTTGGACTTCCCTCCATTGGTTGTGTGGAAACAAAACTCATTCCCTTAAACATGCCGATGTTCTTTGGTGTAGGCTTCTTTGGTACGATGTGTCTTCTGAGACTCTCCTTTCATCAAATCTCCTCGCTCGACCTCCCGTGAAGGTCGGTGAGAATGTTCCTTTGTCCTGTCATGCTTAGGGATTGCAGGAATTGTTTTCTGCCCCCTTTTCTAGGCATTATTCTTGGCTGTCGGGATCGGTGTGTCTTGTAATGAAAACAGTGGTTGCATGACGTTATTCTGCATCATGAAACTGACGACTGATTGTAGGTCTACCAATTTGTTCTCCATTCCCTTCATCTCGTCATCGCTTCGCAAGCATCTGTCTTTCCATACCTGGAGGTCGTTCTCATTACAATACTCGCCTCGGTCTGCCTTCTTTGGTAAGTCTCCTTCATGGCCGACGTCTTTCTCTCCAGGATTATTATCCCAAGGTTCTTCATTGTAGTTATCCTCCTCTACGTTAGGGTCAATGTGTAACACTTCTAGTAGGGATATTGTCCTCAATCTTCTTTTTCTATCCGTCGTTGGTCATCTGTTCTCCTTTCTTTCCCACAGACGGTGCCAAATTGTGGGTGTTGTTTTTTGACCTCACTGCCAAACAGGTACTCAGCTGGAGAACACCGACATAATAGATTGCGCCCGAACAACCTACCACAGAAAGACAAGAATCTAGCGGTGGTTCGTCCACCTGGGGGCACTCCGACGATCAAGTCAGTACTCAATGATCTCTCGAAGATAGAAAATAGTGCTTACCTTAGACCCATGAGGGTGCCTTACTTTTATAGCTTGCAGTAATCTGATCCCTGTAAAAGCCTAACCTTAATGGATTTTGGCTCAATACTCATCCTTGGCCCTCTAATAGATAAAGATAAACTCCCTAAGAGCCTGATCCTTATCCAGACTGAATTCCTCCCCCATTCTAGGACTCTTGTCTTTTATCCGTTCGTCTCGGATTCCAGTATTTTCACAGATAACCTCGGCCTAGCCGAGATCACTTCGGCGCCATGACCAGGACACGTGGCACCTCGGCTGGCACTTCGGTGCCACCTTGGCCACACGTTGTCATTCACAAAAATATGCCCCTACACCTAACATAATAATGTGTGGACTTTGTTAATTTCAATTCGGAAATAATATTCACCTTCTTTACATAGTTTCTTTTCTTTTTGAGCATCAACATAAAAAATTCTCTTGGCTTCTTTTTTCTTAAAAGGGTTTGTGCTTGCATGTAATCCTTTGCCATGTAAATATAGACAAACCTACAAATTTTAAATTTTCATAATGACTATTTTAGTCCTACCAATACCTGGCCATTATACAAAATGAAAAGAAAAGAATAGAATAGTAAGAAACACTTGTAAATCAATGACATGAAGAAGTGTCAAGAGTGGGAAAAAATAATACCCTCATGCGTAATTTAATATAATCACATTAGAGTAGAAAACTCAAAGGCATATTTAACCTCATTTGAGAATTTATAGAGTCAAGTCAAAATCAAATTCATCCACTGTTTCACTTGCACCATAATCAAATGTGGATCTAGATCTTATCCCAATTATTACAATTTTGTTCGAGTTTTTTTTTCTTCACTTTCTTCATCCATATAAGCATTGAAAGAGCTTAAAGAGTATTCAAGTCAAAAACATTTCACCATTTATGGGTTTTTTTTTTTCCTGAAAGACGAATCCGATCACATTAATCGTAGAAACACAGGAAACAAATAATGAAAATCTGTATCACTAAGACATACATGAAACTGAACAGAGAAAAATAGAGAAAAAAATAAAGAGCAACTTGTAACTTTAAGGCCATGTCGTGTTAAGAGAATTGGTTTTGCTCTGCTGCTGGTTTTCATTTGAGTAATTGGAAGAATTGAAATCATTCCCATCATAAAACTTTGTTCCAACACCGAATTCTTCTTCTTCGCTTTCTTGGTGTCCTAAACATTGACATATTAATCAAAACTTTGATCTTTCTTCAAAATCATTCATGAGACCTATGACGAAAAATAGAAAAGAAAAAAAAAAAATCATAATAACAATGAGTAAAAAATGAGACTATATTTGCCAATGTTGATTTGCTTTATACAAAATCCATACTTGGCTAAAAATTGTAGGAGCAAAAATATATATTATCTTGTCTGTTAGGTTTTTATTCTTGGCAATCTCGTTTGACAAAACTCTGTTTAGTTGTAATTTTATTCGATCTTTTATTTCAGTGAGGCAATAAGTTTTAGATGCGAATCCAACCCGAATTGTGCCTTGCAGTGATGTTTTAGAAGTTAATTCTTTCATGTTTGCCACTTCGCTGACTATGTCGGGGATCGCTCGAGTGAAGGAATGTGTGCTCGAGTGAAGAATCCTTGGTCCTAGAAGTTTTCACTGATTGTAAAAATACTGAGAAGTTGGATTTCTTGCTTGAGCGACACTTTGGTGGCTTAAGCGAAGACATTTGAAAAAACACGTGATTTAGTCGCCTCGCTCAAGCGACCTTTGCCGCCCGATTTTCTATAAATATGTGTTTTAGTCAAATTTTAGGGTTACGGCTTCCAGATTTTCTTCTTGGGTATTAGGGTTTTCATCTGGAGCTTCTTTGCTTGTTTCCTTTGATATCTGTGAGAGATTAATCATGAATTGAGTGGATTATATCAAAGGGTTTGTTTAGTTTGTTTTATTCAACAAAAGAGAGAGTTGTTCTTCGGTGAATTCCGTAGAATTTGGGCCTGAAGCTTTGGTGGATTCTGGAGTGGTTCATCGTCATGGATTCGACATCGGCATTGTGGATTTAACGTTGGGCAAGACAATTTCGAGGTGAAGAGAGGGCTGGAAGAGGCACATAGGGCTCAGTTCGATTCGAGCGTGAATTTGCTAGGTAATTAAGAGTACACTTGTGTAATTTCTTTTGTCTTCTTAGTGGATTGTTTTGTGGCTTTGGCCTATGATTTTTTTATCACAATTGGAGGCGCTCCAATTGTGATTTTTTCACGTTAGAACCATTGTGTCGATTTGTCTTGATTGCTTGATTGGGATTGATATTCACTGCTTAAAATTGATACATAATCACAAATCAATATATAGGGGATGTCTAGATTTTTCATTGTCAAACAATCATTCATTTATAAAATGTTTTACAACGGCACATCACTTTATAGAGGATGCCTTTAACATGAAAGCTAATCAAACAAAGCTCATCTCTTTCTAAAACACGTTAAGAAGACATAACACACAAATATTAATAGTTAAATCCAATATGATAAAATCTCAATAAAAAAAGCATAACAATAGCTTCAAAATTCTTGCCAAAATTCTGATACAAGATATATGAAATGTGCAATTTTTGTCTACGTGTGAAGTTGAAGATGATTCAACATTAATGCTCAATCTTTTAAATACAAGAGTTCCCTCTCTCTCTCTCTCTCTCTCTCTATTCTTTAGTATGAAACTAAGATGAGCAAATGTACAAGTTCCATAGACTTCACCAAATTGAAAGGACATCACATAAAGATGTGGTAATCTTTTCTCCATGCATTTTTTGTGCCTACACTTTCATTGAATACTCTACAACATTCCTAAAAGTTCCACAAAAGGGATACACTTGAGAATTTAGAAACTAATAAATTTTACTTATATCTTCATTTTCATTCAAGCAAATAGCATAAAATAACTACTACAATTAAAGTAATACAAAACTTTACAAAGAAAAAAAAAAATTCAATCATGACAATGAAAGACAAGAAAAGAAGAAAGTATAGCATTCATTGAAAGCCACATTTCACCATTAGTTCATATACCCAGACAACAATATTGCAGTTGGACCTGATCATTTCCTCTTCAGATGCCATACTCTAAAAATCCCTTTTCAAGTTGAGTACATTAAAAAAAAAAAAAAAAATTATGATTTTAGTCATTGCAATTTATCTATATATTAGTACAAAAGTCACTGTAGGAAATATGGGGTTAGGTGGCGTTTTTTTAACGACGTTTTTTAAAACGCCATTGTTTCTAATATTTAACGGCGTTTTATAAACGTCTTATTTTTCTATAATTAAAACGGCACCGTTCAAGAATCAAAGACGTTTTTAAACGCCTTGGAATGGTTTTTGTCCAACACCCTCCTTCTCTCCTGTTTCACCTTTATTTTGAATCTGATAAGCAAGTATAAGCGAAAATCTCAATCTCGGGCTCTCACTCTCACTTTCGCGCTCTCTCAATTTCTCTCTTGCCCTCTCTGCGCTGTCTAAGATCTTTCAAAATCGAAGTCAGAGCCATTTCGAAGTTCTCTCTCAAAATTGATTCAGATCGGTGATTCATCAGAGCCATTTCAAAGTTCTCTCTCAAAATCGATTCAGATCGGTGAGCTACTCTCTCTCTCTCTCTGTGTGTGTGCTGTCTAAACCCTAGTTATCTCTGTTAGTTCAGCTCTGTGATTCAGAGATTCAGCTTGGTCTCAGCGAAACAGATCGGTGATTCATCAGAGCCATTTCAAAGTTCTCTCTCGAAATCGAATTTTATCTCAGTGATTCAGATCGGTGAGCTCCATTGTCTCTGTCTCTGTCTCTGTCTCTCTCAAGTTGAACTGATATTGTGCTTGATTTGTGTATGTCATAACTTTGATTTATAGCTTGCTCTGCACCATTTGATTTCAATTTTACTCACAATTCACTTGAATTTGTTGTTGCTTTGATTTTACAAGCTGATTTGTTGTACATTTTGCATGTATAAACTATAGAGTTGTTCATCATCATCATCATCATCATCATCATCATCCCCTTATTTCATCGATCCCAAATCATAGTTAGACAAAATAAAGATTGTATTTTTCTATGCATTCTTAGAAGATATTTTGCCAAACGGTGTTGGAGTTGCTCTTAGAGATGGGGGTGATTAATACCCAAACCACACTAGCTAAAGCTGATTTGTGCTTTTTTCATTTATCTGATGTCATTTATCTGTACACATGTTATCCAAAAATATATATAATTATTTATAAAATATAATTTGAGAGAGTGTAGGACACAATTAACTTCATTTGGAGGGTTATTTGACCCAAAATAAATAAATAAATAAATAAATAATCATCTAGCTAGCATGTGAAAGAATTGTCTTGCATGTAACTTTGTCTTGATTTGTAGTATTATATGGTGAAGTTTGGTCTTCAATTCAAACAAGTTTTCTTCATAGTTATTAACGTGGATAACTATGATTGTGATTGTGATTGTGATGTGATTGTGATTGTGATTCCTCAACTAATATGATTGTGATTGTGATTGTGAATGTGATTCCTCATTTGGTTATTGCTCTTTGGTGTTTTCTGAATCATCATCATCATCATCATTAGAAGTATTTGAGCTTTGGTACACTTATTCGTTTGGGTAGTGGGTTTGAACTTCCCACATCCATGAGTTCCTGCCAAAATTATTCCATTATTGATTGATTTGAGAGAGCAATGTATTTCTTAAATCTATCATAATCTATCAAGAGAATTGTAGAAACTTTTGGTTTCTTCATTAATATGCTTCATACTAGATATGCTTCTAGTATGCTTGATAGTACTAATTTAAATTGCACCACCGGGATGCAATCATTAATGGTGCATGCATCCATAAATAGCCTTAGACCCATCCAAGAATCTTCATTAGAGATACCTAGTCATTTTTGATGAAGCTCTTCTTGGATTGTCCAGTTGGACAGTTTAGGAGCACAAGTATGTATTGTAATTAGTAGTTCTACTGCTTATAGTCCATCTCGTAGAGATTTTGTGTAGCAACTCCTTGTGTTCTCCAAGTGCATACTAGACAAGGTGTAACAGTACACCTAGTCTATGTTGTGTATTTGGAGAACCATGGGGAGATGCTGCCAAAATTTTGTTAGAGATGAGTAGAGCGGTATGAGTTGCTTTTTACAATATAGACTGTGCATTCCTGAATGGGAAAGTAGGATGAACCAACATATTAGAGACCAATTAGAGGTGAATGATGTCATATTGCATGCATTATAAGGTACTTGATTGAGATTAAGATTAATTAAAATGGAACGGTAATTTTGAACTTTGTTGATTTGGCAGTGACATTTGTAGTGTAAGAGAGAATCAGATGGATAAAAGTTGGATAAATTAACATAGGTTGCACCCGGAATACATACAAGGGGTTAAGGAATTTATTAAATTTGCATGCGAAAATAAGCCGTTGTTGAATGAAGTCACATGCCCATGTAAACGGTGTCGTAATGTCAAATTGGTGGAGAAAGGCCTGTTAGGGGAACATTTAATGATCAACGTGTTTCTTCCAAGTTACACCAGTTGGATTTTTCATGGGGAGAATTTGTTATCGCCTGTGCCACATAATGTGAATGTCAGGCAAACTGATTCGAATGATGGTGATGAAACTTATGAAATGCTATACGAAGGATTTGGACTTCCTCCACCAAGCTTTATTCATGAGGCAGCAAGTTCTGGTATTAAACAAGGTCCATATGAGAAAATCGAAAAATTCTTCAATTTATTGAAAGAGGCCGAAAGAGAGTTGTATCCTGAGTGTCAGATGTTTTCAACGCTATCATTTATTGTTCGGTTATTGCACATCAAGTGCCTTAGTAGATGGAGTGACAAGTTTTTAACGGTGTTGCTCGAGCTTTTGAAGGATTCGTTCCCAAAGGGTGACACTTTGCCGAAGTCATTTTATGCAACTAGGAAACTTCTTAGGGACTTGGGCCTCGATTATCATAAGGTACATGCATGTCCAAGGGATTGTTCACTATATTGGAAGGAAACGGCTGGTATGGATTATTGCATAGTATGTCATATGCCTAGATACAAACAATTTGAGGGGGAGGAGAATGATATTAAGAAGAAGCAACAAAGAATTCCACATAAGATTGTTAGATACTTTCCATTGATTCCAAGGCTTCAAAGATTGTTTATGTCATCCAAAACATCTTCTTTAATGAGATGGCATGCAGAGGGCCGAATTGATGACGGCAAAATGAGACATCCCACTAACTCTCCAGTTTGGAAAATTTTGATAATTTGTATCCCAAGTTTGTGAGTGAGCCTTGCAATGTCAGACTGGGTTTAGCAACGGATGGATTCAATCCATTCAAGGCAATGAATGTCTCTCATAGCAGTTGGCCAGTTATTATAATGCCATACAATTTGCCACCATGGTTATGCATGAAGCAGCCTCATATGATGATGACATTGCTCATCGATGGTCCTTCTTCACCTGGAAATAATATTGACGTCTACTTACGCCTTGTAGTGGATAAATTGAAAGAACTGTGGGAAAACGGTGTTGACACATATGATGCGGAAACCAATCAGATGTTCCGAATGCATGCTGTGTTATTGTTGACTATAAATGATTTTCCTGCCTATGCAATTTTGTCTGGATGAAGCAAGAAAGGCGCTTTAGCTTGTCCTTGTTGTAACACACATACTCGTTCTCGATATTTGAAGAACGGAAGGAAATTATGTTACATGGGGCATCGTTGCTGGTTGAATGGGGGTCACAAATTTCGGAAAGCTAGTGCGTCTTTTGATGGCACTCGTGAATTCGAACCATGTCCAACTCGGTTATCAGGGGCTAATGTGCTACAACAACTAGGCCCTAAGTTCAAATTGAATTCTAAGCGTCAACAATCTAGCAAACGAAATAGAAAGTGGAAAGAAAAGGAGGAAAATGAGGACTCGGGTCATAATTGGAAGAAGAAGAGTATTTTCTTTAAGTTATCATATTGGAAGCATAATTTGATTCGCCACAATCTTGATGTGATGCACATTGAAAAGAACGTGTGTGATAATGTATTGTGGACGATATTAAATGTTGATGGGAAAGGGAAGGACAATTTAAATACTCGTCGAGATTTGCAAGATATGGGAATTCAGAAGGCACTACATCCTCAGAAAAGGGTTGGGAATAAGTATTATTTGCCTCCTGCATGTTTTGCCATGAACAATAGAGAGAAAAGTCTATTCTGCACATTTCTAAAGAATATCAAAGTTCCAGATGGTTACGCATCTAATATTTCTCGCTGGGTTAACCTTAAATAGTGTAGCATATCTGGACTGAAAAGTCATGATAACCATATACTCATGTAATAAATACTTCCAATAGCAGTGAGAAATTTGTTATCGAAGAAAGTGGTTGAACCATTAATTGAGTTAAGCAATTTCTTCAGGCAGTTGTGTTTCAAAACCCTAGACGTGGATGGTCTAAATCGTCTTCAGTCCCAAATCGCTCTTACACTTTGCCATCTTGAGAGAATTTGTCCTCTATTATTTTTCAATATAATGAAGCACTTACCCATTCACCTAGCAGAGGTAGCGAAGATTTCCGGTCCGGTGCAATATCGATGGATGTACTTTGTAGAAAAGTGTGTAATTCTACTCCAATGTCCATTTTGTATATATTTGATTGTTTATACTTGGAAGTCATGTATGCATCTTTTTGTTTATAGGTACCTTATGACGCTTAAATCATACATGCGTAATCGAAGTCATCCTGAAGGTTCAATTGCACAGGGATACTTGGTCGAAGAATGTATGACATTTTGCTCAAGGTACTTGCATGATGTTGAGTTGAAATTGCATCGATTGTTAAGGAATTGCGATGTTAGTGACAATCGTGAGATATTAATGGGGCGGACTTTAGGAAAAGGAAAAGGGTTTGTTCTTGATAACACAACATGGGTACAGGCTCATCGGTATATGTTATTTAACATTGTTGCGGTTGTCCCATATCGAGAGTAAGATAGATGCAACCTTTGTCTCATTGTGAATGTATTTATACCAACTATAATTATCGTGCATTTTACAAGTAGTTTAATTGTGTAGGGAACATCGTGAATTTATTAAGCGGTCATATCGTCGTCTCAGAGATTATGATGTGGATCGTCGTCACAATGATGAGTTTTCCAAATGGTTCAATTCTCATGTAAGTGCATGTCAAGCACAAGTCTTCTATATTTTTGCAATCCATGTGCTTCTATATTTTTGAAGTTGTTAATTGATGTTTAATATTGATAACTTTCTTTTAAAAATAGGTTGCTGAGCTATTAGCTACTGAAAATGTAGCGTTGTCAGAAGAGATTAAAATTTTGGCTTTGGGACCCAGCCAAAAGGCCACCAGATTTAATGGGTATATAATTAACGGTACTAGGTATCATACTAAGAGTTGTGAGTTGAGAAGAAAAACTCAGAATAGTGGGGTTATGGTGAAGGTAAAGACTTCTAGCTATGCAAGTGCGAAAGACATTAATCTAGTGGAAGGTGATGTAGCGTACTATGGATATGTGATAGATATTATTGAATTTTATTACTCACACAACCATAGATACATGTTATTCATGTGCAACTGGATTGATAACAATAAGGGACTCAAGCAGGATGATTTTGGTTTACACTTGTTAATTTCAATCACTTGTTATATGCGAAGAAACAAGACAGTGATGAGCCATTCATCCTAGCATCTCAAGCACAACAAGTCTTTTATGTTAATGATTCTGTTGATGAAGATTGGAATGTTGTACTCAAGATGAAACCTAGAGACTTGTATGAGGTGTGTGGAGAACAACCAACTATTGATGAAGGACTACATCACAACGAAGAGTAAGGATTTGGTGATCAAGAGTTAGATGTAGCTTCCTTCACTTGTAAGGAGGACATGGATTGGGTTAGGCAAGGTATTGATGGAACAACTGTTGATGAAACTATTGGACCTCTTGAAGCATCGACAAAGGCACAATTTGAAGATGACGAAGAACTGATATGATATTGTAATTGGCCGCATATTCACTTTTACATTTGTATGGATATTCATATTAATAAAATCTTTGCTTTTATACCTTTGTAGCTTTCTTTAAAAGGCCATTTTTACCTTTCATGTACTCTTATTTTGTTTTGAATGCAGTAGATATTTATAGATTATCATGTCTTTACTCTTATGTTTGTAGTTTTTTTTTATAGATATTATCTATGAGTTCTAGCTCCAACCATTCATCTAGTGAAAGTGAGCAATCAAGCTCTAGTAGTTCTAGTTCAGATGAGACTCAGACCACACTCAAGATGAAAGTCATACCCAATCCATCGGCATCATGGCATCCACTAGGCAGTCTTCCTACCACATCACGTAGCGGTAGTACATCACATAGCTCTATTTCAGCTGGTATGTATAAACTTTGCTTGATATTTTCTTATGGTGTTTTTGAGTTAGATCTGTAGTCCTATCTATCATACATAATGCATGGTTATTTTTAAAAAATTGAGTTTGGATAATTAGAAGCAAGGATAGCAGAATTTTATAGATATTATCTATGAGTTCTCTTTTTCCTGATTGTCATCTTCTTGAAAATAAACTTTACCTTAATGTGTGTTTACTATTTTCTATATGTTTCTCTAACACATTCTATCGTTTACCTAAATTTTCATTATCGAGATACCCAAACTATGGAAGGTTACAGCTGACATCTACTGGTGCTAATATTGGGTTTCCCACTTCCAGGAACCTGTTTAAGTTGTACTGGCATAAATTTATTGGTAGAAAATAATATTTTTTTAATGAAAGTAACACTAGATCCTATATTTATTTAAGAATACCAAGTCAGGTTCGTCTCCTGATATTGACCCTAAAAAAGGAACGATAGGTACAACCAATCCATGAACTGCCAACGATTGCATTGTAACAGTTGGATAGGTTCGATCTATGGTCATTGTGACCTCCAAGTTACATCTTTTGTTAAGTGGGGCATCTTAACCTTGTCGGCAAAATTTATTAACAACAACATGATCAAAAAAATTATAAACTATGTGTGTTTGCATGATATATCTTTTGTTAAGTTGTTAGGTTGATTGGTATGGTAGAAGCTGTACACTACTTATGAAAGACAGCTAGATTCATTTTTTGTCATTTTCCAACTATGTGCCAATTGTTTACTTATGTTAGTTTCCTCGATTCAAATACTATAATTTGTTCTCTCTAATCAAGTACTTGGCTGTCGAGCATTATCTTTTGCTGATTTTCATGTTGGGTGTTTTATTAGGTTTTATTGGTTGTGCTGTGCTAGTAGTGATTGCAATAGTGACAGTTGTTGATTTATGATTTTGATCAAGTCAACTCAGAAGAAAATGGTTCTCTTCTGTTATCAAATCACCTGAAGTGAAGAAAGTTCCTCCTAAACCATATCAGATAGCATTGCAATTTTGACTTTGGGGCCTGTTGTTTCCTTTTTCCTTTGCCCAGTTTTCACTTGCACCAGTTTCCTTTTTCCTGCCATAGTTGATTGTTACAATAAGCATATAATGATTGTGTCATTATTCCACTGAACAAATTTCAGTGGTGGGCCTCATTAAGGGGCTGCTAGCAATGGTAAACATTTACTGATTGTGGCATGCCATGTATCTTTGTTTTGTAGGTCCTAGCTCAAGTCGAGCCACACAAAAGCAGACAAGGGGTCCCACATATGTGTATGGTCAATGGGATACTAGTGAAGATGGCATTTTAAAAGTTGTTTCAAATGAGTTGAATCAAGTAGTTGAAGGACACACATCCCTTGCTTCGCATTTGGGCTTTTTGGCACGAGATGGGAGTCTTGCACCACTCACTTTTACGACTTGGCATTATGTTCCAAAACAAAACAAAGATAACATATAGAGGGAGATAAAGGTATATATGGATATTTAATATGAAATAAGTTACAATTGTATTCCATATGAAATGCATATTATAAGTGTAGTTGACATTGCATATTACAAGTGTCTATAATTGTAATGTAGGCTCATACGGATGCAGATGAATCCATGAAGAGAACAATAATGGCTTCATTTGGAAAGAAATGGAGAGATTTGAAAAGTCGAGTGAAAACAATGGGATACAAACGCTTCAAGCATGATGCAGAAAGGTTGGCTTATCGACCAGATAGAGTACATAAGGATCAGTGGCGGGCTTTGGTCTACTATTGGGGCATTCAGAGTGCATTGGTAAAATTTTATTTATGTGAAAAAATATTTATATATGATAATTTTTTATAACATCTTAAATAATTTCATATTTGACAGAAATCAAGCAAGAATAATAGAAAAATTTGGAAGAAGAAGACATTACATCATAGAACAGGCCGAAAGCCTTTGTCAAAGTAGTACGACTGGAGGTATAATTATTACCCAAGTGTTTAGTGTTCAATGAGTTAATTTGCTTAGTTGTTTATTTTATTTACTTAACTTGTTCACACATTTAATTGCTTAATTATTTAATTTTCTTATTTATCTTAAGATTTTGGTTGTCTTTCATTTATAGGAGACAAAAAAGAACAATAGGGTTCCTGCTAATCTGTCACAGGTGTGGATGGCCGCATACATGAAAGATGGGACGTCAAATAGTGATTCAGTTAATGAGGTTATGGTATGTGATACTACTTTATCTTTGGACTTTTAATATGATTTATATTTATATTGGAGGCTAATTATTGAATTCAAACTTGCAGACTCAAATGAATGAGTTAACAGAGCACATGGAGGGATCTTCTACTGACCCTACAGCATTACAGGAGCAAATCTTCACACAAGTTATGGGCCTAGAGCGACCTGGCCGTGTTTGGACATTTGGATTGGGACCATCACCCACTGATGTTTTTGGAGGTGGATATAGGCGGTCATAAGAGCAGAATCGTCTCTTCCAAACTCAAGTTCAGGAACAAGTTCAAGAGCAATTTTAACGGTATCAAATGCAGTTTGAGTCGAAGATGAATGAAGTAGTGGAGAAACAAATTCAGGCTATACGCATAGATTTTCAGTCACAAATTCAGTTTTTGGAATCTCAATTGCAAGCTGCAGGTGTGCCCGTTGATCTAGTTGTTGCACCATCAAACCCATTACATAGGCAGCAGGTATTTTAATTATTTTTACTAGTTATTACTTTAAATTGCCTAGAGCTAATACAAAACTTAAGCCTCTTATTGAGTGATAGGTTGTGGATTCACTTAGTAGTCATCCCACTATTTGGCCAATGTCACATCAACAACAATCTCATGCATTTTCATCCCAAGAGGTGAGCAATCATTTAATCAAAGCTTTTTTGACAATTACCATATCTTATTAATTACAATACTTGTTCTTATTAAATATAGGTTCACCTTTCAAAGAAAGAGAAGAAGAAGAATAAGAAGAAGAAGAAGAAGAACTAACAAGGTAAAAGTACTAACATCACTAGTTTTTAATTTCTCACTTTTCTAAACTATTAAGACACGATGTTTGCTTAATGTTTAATAGTGAGTCAATTCAACAAATAAAAGAATAGATAAAATGTAGAAAAGAGAGATGTGAAGTACTGGTTTTGTCATTGATGGAGTACTCCTTGGAAGTGATTAACATGTAGAGAAATAAACAATATCAAATCAAATATATATATTTCCGAGTGTAGATTGCACAAGCTCTGTGATCACTTTGATGCTTCAATATGCAGATTGGAAAGTGGTCCAGAGCCTCCCCATTAGGACTAACTATTGTACTGGTCCGTGGAAGAATTCTTGCTGCTCACCAATCAAATGGCATAAAGTAGATGAGTTGGTGAGGCATGTGCAATCTTAAGTGTGTGCACAAGCTGCCATGCGAAATCTTAGTTGGTGTAGATTCTTAGTTAATTTTATAGTAAAATGTGATGGATATGAGACATTAATGTAAGATTCTGCCAATAATGAAAGATTTTTAGCTGTACTTGGAAGCTTATTCCTTACCCCCTAATAGATCAGAATAGCTATACTCATTTGTCTTCAAGAGTTAGTAGTCTCCTTTGTTTTATTGATTGCTTTTCCTATGGCTTTTTATTTATTTAATTTTTTGAGTTTGGATCTAATGTCGGAAGTTGTTCTAGGTGTTGTTTTGAGCTCTTTTTGGGTTTATCCTCTAATGTAGAGGTTGCTTTCATGAATCACCATGTTGGGTGGAGCTATGGGTTGTGTGAAGACTTCTGTTCATCTTGATGGTATGTTCTTAAAATACTTGACCTTGTCATTGGGAGCCTTCCATTTGTCTGTACATATAGCAACTTAACAAGCAAAATCATTTGGTTGAAATCACTAAATATTATCTTATATTGAGGGTTTTCCTCATCTTTTCTTTTGTAAAGTTGCATATTGTATGATTCTACCTGTGGTTTAAGTTCATCAAAGCACTGCTATTCTGATCAAGAAAATTAAGTGAACTTTAAACTAGCTCTTGTAATTCTTCACCCCTTTCTTAGGAGTATATTGTTAAATTGTCAAATTTTGTACTCTGTTTTGGTAGTTGAAATTATCAAGGCACATATTCATTTTATGGAGTATGCATGCCTTTAGAGGCAGCAAGCTTTTGGACAAAACAACATCTGATTGTTCTCAACCTCTGGCAGCTTTCATAGGAAATGTTATATGTTGCCCTCAGCTCAATAGTTTACTCCATATATTCCGGGGATACTATAAGCACCAGTTCTGATAAATTGGTTTTACAAAATGTGATTGCTAATTAATGTGTGAATTATTCCCAAGCAGCTTAAAAAGCTTATAGTTTATTTTCATAAGAAGAAATATGTGAAGACAAAGAGCGTGAGAAACCAAGACAAGATTAATGGAAGCTTTAAGATTGGCTTCACTTGCACTTTAATAACTGTTGTGCCAAATTGCAATCTATATCAAGTTCATTTGTATCGGGTGTAAATTCTTCAATTTGTGTTTATTTTGATGAATCTGATTGCAGTTTATGTTTGATGCAGGCATGTAGACTAGTGATTACTACAGCTTCTATGCTAAAACATGATTTTTGGATACATGTTAGTTTGTGGTTAATGCTAAAACATGATTTTTGGATTTTGGATATGTTATTTTGTGGGTAATGATGATTGGATATTAATTGAATGAGAAACTGAATTAATGCTTCATTTGTTGTTTCAATGGGAGTTATTATTTTATACGTTAGTTATTTTATATTTATTACAGGTATTTGAATGGGAGTTGGATATTAATTGAATAAGAAACTGAATTAATGCTTAATTTGTTATTTGAATGAGAATTAATATTTTTTATGTCAATATTATTACAGGTATTTTTTCAATTTAATCAAATAAAATTAGCACAATTTCAAAAAAAAAAGAAAAAAAGAGGGGATATGATGACGTTTCTACAAACGCCTCCTAAACCCTAAATACTAACGGTCATATTTTTTAAAACAGATACGACGATGTTTCGAAAACGTCGCTAAATATCAATGGTGACGTCAGCGGGTATATTGTAGGACATTTAATATCACGGCGTTTTTAAAACGTCACAAAGCTACGGCGACGGTCGTATCTTCGACGTTTGGTATTAAACGCCACAAAATGAATTAGCGGCGTTTTTGATAGTTATAGCGGCGTTTTTTAAACACCACTAAAAGTCCAATTTCCAGCAGTGAGTACACAATGAAATAGTAGGATATTTATCTAATTCTTGCTATATTAATAGATATTTGTCAAAATTGAGTGGCAATATAGTAGGATATCACATGATTCAGAGTTACATATTATGTTCCAATTTTACTACCACAAAACCAAAGAAAATAGGAAATGAAATTTGTAAATTATGCATCCTAATATTCCCATTTATACATTTTTTTAATTATAAAAACATTAGCACACCTTTATCATAAAATATCTTACTGCAACAATTGCATCAACAAAATAACCATGCATTCGAAGAGTTATAGATAAAGCAATCGTATCACAAAAGAACCATGCACCTTAAGAGTTATTACTAACGGCCAATCACTACAACACATAAGAGTTTTAGAGACTACATTTTTTAGTCTCTAAAAGTGAAAATTTTGTTGCAAAAGATATTTAGAGACCAATTTCTATCTTTGTGAGGATAATCATTAAAAGATTGTCCCGAAAAGTAAAAAATAAGGCTTTTAGTGATAAAATTTTGAAAATGTCACCAAAATAGACTTTTAGGGATAAAATAATTTGGTCTCAAAATGATTTATTTTTTGAGACAAAAAATTTGGTTGCAAAATGATAATAATTTATCACTAATATCTAATTTTTGTTGCTGAAAATATAATAATGACACTTTTCACAACAAAAAATATTTGATCCCTAAAAAATAATTTATTTCTAAATTTTAATTTCTAAAATCTTAATTTTTTTTTTTTTTTGGGTAGTGAATGGAGAGTCTATCACCATCAAGCATCACCCCTAGTTAATCACATCAACAAAAAGAGAGAATAGAAGAAATTGTATAAGATGAAGATCAATGTCAAAAACAAAATAGCAGTGATGACAAAAAACAAAATAAGAATTTGGTCTTTGTCACTTATTGTAATACTCGCCTTTGAATTCATTCTCCTCGATTAAGCCTCACCTTAACTGAATCGGACATATGAAACTCAAACAAAGCTAAATAAGTTCAGTGAATATGACAGAAAAAGAGCAACTCTAATATACATGTTGACTTGGATTTTTGAATCTTATCTCTGCTTTTATTTTACACACAACATAACGGCAAGGAAAAAGGAGGTAATGAGAAATAGACTTCAAGGTACAATCCAACAATATATGTAAGTACACATAATGAAAATTTTAAAAACTATCCCACAACTTAAATTTAAAATTAACTAACTACGAACAAAATAGGACTAATAATGCTAAACTACCAACTACATAAAATAAATCTAAAATACAGTGAAGTCTTGCACAATTTAAAGAAAAAAAATAATTACAAAAAAAATCCCTACCAAATTCAAAAAGACAAAAGAGAAAATTAACAACACAAATATATAAAGCTGTGGGGATATATTTTCTAAGTACCAACACATGGCCAGGTGACGCCGACGTGTCAACCGAGGTGCCACGTGTTTTGGCAATGACGCCGAGGTGATCTCGGCTAGGCCGAGGTTATCTCCGAAGATGTCGGAATTCGAGGTAAGCGGATAAGGGACAGGAGTCCTAAGATAAAGAGGAGACTTGACCAAGATAAGGATAAAGCTCTTAGGGAGTTTATCTTTATCACTTGAGGAATCCAAAGTATGCACAGAATGGGAATCCATAGGAGTCAGGCTTCTAGTGGGATTGGGATTAAGTTATCTATAAAAGAGAGGCACCCCCGTGGGTCTAAGGTACGCAATTTTATGCTTTGAGCAGTAAGTTTAGCACCTGATAATCCTTGAGAGATATACTTGATCGTCGGAGTGCCCCTGGGTGGAAGAACCACCACCGGATTCTTCTCTCTCTGTTGCAGGTCAGCTAGAAGCCATCTATTCTGCCAGTGTTCTCCAGCTGATCACTAAATGGGCAGTGTGGTCAGAAAACGACTCACACAATTTGGCGCCGTCTGTGGGAAGAAAGTAGAATAGATGGCCAGCGACGGGCTGAGGGAGGAGATTGGAGTCGATACTCCTGTAGGGAGTGGGAAACCCATCGACCTTGATATCGAAGGAGACAACCACAACACAGAAACTCGTGATCAGAATCACAACAGGAAGGACGTCGGCCAAGATGGCGACACATCAAAGAAATCAGATCAGAGCAGATACTACAACGAGGATAACCTCCAGGTATGGAGGGACAGATGCATACGGAAGGATGAAGAGATGAAAGAGATGGCAAACAGGTTGGCAGACCTTCAATCGGTCGTCAATTTTATGATGCAAAATAATGTCATGCAACGGCCATACCCACTGCAGGACACGCCAATACCAGCAGCCAACGCCCAGAGAAAGGGGCAGAAAGCAATCCCGAAGCCCCTCAACACACGAGGAGCGGGAGGCAATCTCACTGACCTTCCAGAGAAGTCGGGCTAGAAAAGCCAAGAAGAGAAGAGTCCCGAAGGACACATCACGCAAAGGAGGCAATGCCCAAAGAACATCAACATGTTCAAGGGCAAGCACTATGCTTCGACACACCTCATGGAGAAAGATCAAAAAAGGCTCACCACGAAGCCGAGAGCAGTATACCAAAGAGACTGAAATTGAAAGATAGCCGAGCTCCAGGGAGAAGTAAAGAAGACTTGAGAGATTACCTCAAAAGGAAGCAACATAATGCCAAAGCCGAAGTAACTTCCCCGGTTAAGCCAAGGACACCGTTCTCTGTGGAACTGGACAAATTCGAAGCACCGAAGAGATTTAGTATGCCGAGGTTCCAATTATACGATGGTAAGTCAGACCCTAACTTCCATGTTGGATTATTCTTGAACTCTATGGCATTGTATAGTGGGAATGAGGAGCTGCTCTGCAAAGTGTTCCCCTCATCCTTCGGAGAGATTGCGTTAGATTGGTTCCACAAACTACCAAGGAGAAGCGTGAGGACTTGGGAAGGACGGGCCGAGATGTTTGTGGCCAGGTTTGTGACAAACAAACTGCAGCCAATGAGGGTAGACGCACTGATGGGTCTAAAGATCAGCAGGGATGAAGGTCTTAGGGCCTATGCGAAAAGGTACTATGAGGTGTTCAATCGAATACCTGAATGCAACCAAGAGGTGGCAGTCGTATCTTTCAAGAACGGCCTGAAAGATTATTGTCCACTGCGAAAATCTTTGGCAAAAACATTGCCAAAAAGCATGGAGGAGCTCATGGCAAGAATCGAGAAGTATGCCAGAGCCGAGGAGGATACATCAGGAAACAAAGAGACGAGGCCAGAAAAAGGAAACGGCTCGCCGAAGCAAGGCCGAGGTAGCAATGGATTCAGCAAACAAGAGACGGAATTAAGGGCTAAACAGGCAGTGACGACTGTATTCCGAATTTCGGTCCACAAAGGCTTGGATCAAATTCGAAATCAACCTTACTTCAGGGCACCAGCCAGGGCACCAGGAGAATATATAAGAAGGAACGTCGACAGGCGTTGTGCTTACCACAATGAAGAGGGGCACCCAACTCAGGGTTGCAGAGCCCTAAAAACACACTTAGAAGACTTGGTGAGGCAAGGCCATCTGATAGACCTGGTCGATGAGGCCAGGACAAGGGAAGAGCAGGCAAGACTGCCTCAGGCACCAGCAGCTCCACCCCCCCCAGCACAGCAACCATAGGCAGGAGGACCTCGGGTGGTGAATGTAATCCAGTCGAAGGTCAATGAGAACGAAATCAGAGGAGAGACCCAAAGGGTAAGGCATTTACAACATGTCTACCACGTCGGGGAAAAGAGACATCGGCCAGAGGAGTGCCAGGGACCAATGATAACCTTTACTGAAGCCGATCTAGAGATGGTCCAGCATCCGCATAACGATGCCTTGGTAGTATCCCTCCAGGTTGGGGAGTGCCAAGTGAAGCGAATCCTGATTGATCAAGGAAGCTCTTGTGACATCATGTATGTCCGATGCTACAAGGAGCTCGGCCTTCATCCAGACGATATGGAACAATCCAATGGCCCAATGGTTGGGTTCAATGGAACGCCGACATGGCCACTGGGGGCAGTAAGCTTGGAGGTGCAGGCTGGCACCAGGAAGATCACAACAGAGTTCACCATCATCGACACATCATCCCTTTACAACATCATCTTGGGAAGGCCATGGTTGCATGCAATGAGGGCAGTTCCCTCAACTTTGCATCAACTATTGCGGTTCCCAACAGAACATGGTATTGAAGAAGTCAGAGGAGATCAACTGCAGGCGAAAAGTTACTCCATAGCAACAATGAAATCCACCTGCAGCATTCGAGAGCCAAAGAAGGCAGAGATTGAAAACGAGGACGTAGAAGTCCTAGATGATGTCGACAAAGAGCCGGCCGAAAAAAGCGAAGAAACGTTGAAGAAAATCCTCGTTTAGGAAGCGCATGAAGAACACTTCTTTCTTTTCGGCTCAGGCTTAGCCGAGAAAGAAGAAAGAGAGTTGGAAGCTTTTTTGAGATCAAACATTGAGGTGTTCGCTTGGACGCCCTATGAGATGCAAGGCATTGACCCCGAGGTCACATGCCACAAAATGAATGTTGACAGATTGGTGAAACCTGTAATACAACGAGCCAGAAGACCGATGTTGATGCACGTTGAAGCAGTGGAAGAAGAAGTAGATAGACTGCTGGAGGCCAGGGCCATTAGAGAAGTCAATTATCTAACATGGCTATCAAACACTGTGGTAGTAAAGAAAAAGAATGGTAAATGGAGAGTCTGCGTAGATTTTACAAGCCTGAACAAAGCTTGCCCCAAAGACAGCTTTCCTCTACCCAAGATTGACCAGTTGGTAGACGCCACATCGGGACATGGAAGGATGAGCTTCCTAGACGCTTACAGGGGGTACCACCAGATAGCCATGTACCCTCCAGATGAGGAGAAGACAGAGTTTATCTCCCCAAAAGGCCTGTACTGTTACAGAGTGATGCCTTTTGGGTTGAAGAACGCAGGAGCGACTTACCAAAGGCTGGTAACCAAGATGTTCAAACACCTGATTGGCAAACGGTAGAAGTCTACATTGTTGACATGTTCGTAAAGACCAAGGAACCTGAGGGACATATTGCCGACCTAAAAGAGGTTTTTGAGATACTCAGAACATATTGGCTCCGACTCAACGCATCAAAGTGCGCGTTCGGAGTTGGGTCAGGAAAGTTTTTGGGACACTTGGTGACAAGAAGGGGCATTGAGGCCAGCCCAGATCAGATCAAGGCCATCCTGGAGTTACAGAGCCTTACATCGGCAAAGCAGGTACAAATGCTTACAGGAAGGGCCGTAGCCTTAAACAGGTTCATAAGCCGAAGCTCAGACAAATGTAAACCTTTCTTCAAACTGGTAAAGAAGGCCGCGAACTTCCTATGGACTGAGGAATGTGAGGCTGCCCTAGCCGACCTAAAGAAATATCTGACCATGGCTCCAGTCCTCTCTACACCTAAACTTGGGGAAGAACTATTTTTGTACTTAGCAGTTTCAGAACACGCGGTAAGTGCTGTGCTAATCCGAGAAGAAAAAGGGGAGCAAAAAGCTGTTTACTATGTAAGCAAAACCTTAGCCGATGCAGAAACGATGTACTTACCACTGGAGAAATTGATGCTGGCCTTAGTGATGGCTTCAAAGAAGTTGAACCATTACTTTCAGGCGCACAAGATTGTAGTGCTAGCAGAGCACCCTTTGAAACCTTTGCTACAGCAGGGCGACTTAACTGGAAGGATAGCAAGATGGGCAGTGGCATTGGGCTAGTACGACCAAGAGTTTAGGCCGAGAACGGCAATTAAGGGCCAAGTTTTGGCCGACTTCGTGGCCGAGTTCACCCCAGAATCCAACGAACATCAGGCTCCGTTGAGCCAAGATGAACGTTGTCCCAACAAGCAAGGAGAATCCCAGCCAAAGGCAAAAGAACAAAGGAAGGAAAAACTCAGACCCTGCAGCATCTACATCGGCGACTCCTTCAGACTGTTTGTTGATGGAAGTTCAAACCGACAAGGAGCGGGGGCAGGAGTACTACTGATATCTCCAGATGGAGAAATAATAGAACAGTCCATCTGTTTGGGGTTCAAGGCCTCAAACAATGAAGCAGAATACGAAGCACTAATTGCAGGGCTAAAACTGGCGGCAGCAGCAGCAGCAGAAGCAGATAAGGTAATAGTTTTTTGAGATTCACAGCTTATTGTTAACTAGTCAACAGGAGAATTTGCAGCAAGAGACGAAAGGATGTCGGCATATGCAAAAGAGGTCATCAGATTGGCAGCCTTATTTCAAAACTACCGACTACTCCAAGTAAGCCGAGATGATAACAGCCACGCCGACGCATTGGCCAACCTGGCAAGTTCAATGTAGACTGGAAAAACAAGGACAATTATGATTGAAAATATGTCGGGCCCGAGCATAGAACCACAGAACACAGAGCAGGAAGCAATGTGTGTGGACATGGGGCCAAGCTGGATGGATGCAATTGTTGCATTCCTGAAAGAAGGAAAGCTCCCAAAAGACCGCAAGAAGGCACATAAGGTTAGATTGAAGTCGGCAAGATTTAGTCTCACAGCGGACGGACATCTTTACAGAAGGTCATTCACTGGACCCCTCTTAAGGTGCGTACACCCTTTGCAGGTTGAAGATTTTTTATATGAAATTCATGAAGGAGTTTGTGGAAGCCACGCTGGGGGCAGATCACTAGCTCACAGGGCCATTATCCAGGGGTATTGGTGGCCCTACATGCAAAAAGATGCAGAAGCATAGGTGAAGAAGTGCGAACAATGCCAAAGGTTTGCACCTTTGATACACCAGCCATCTGCTGACCTGAATCCAGTATCCAGCCCTTGGCCGTTTGCCCAGTGGGGCATGGATCTTATTGGCCAACTTCCCCAGGCAACTGGGCAGAGAAAATACTTGCTGGTAGCAACAGATTACTTCACAAAGTGGATAGAGGCAGAACCTCTTGCCAAAATCCGAGATGTGGATGTCAAGAACTTTATTTGGAGAAACATCATCACCAGATTTGGGATTCCAAGAGCAATAGTTGCTGACAACGGAACGCAGTTTGACAGCAAACTCATCAAGAACTTTTGTGCGAAATTCAAAATCAAGAATTACTTTTCAACACCAAGTTTTCCCCAAAGTAATGGGCAAGCAGAAGCATCCAACAAAGTAATTCTGGATGGAATAAAGAAGAGGCTGCAGGCAACAAAAGGAAAGTGGGTAGACGAATTACCCAACGTGCTTTGGGCATATCGGACTATGCCGTGAAGATCAACGGGGGAATCCCCCTTTGCCATGGCTTATGGCGCAGAAGCAGTCATTCCACTGGAAGTCGGCGTCCCAGGAATCTGAACCCAGGGAGTTGAGAATGGGACTAATGACATACTCTTAGCCCGAGATCTAGATCTTTTGGAAGAGCGAAGAGAGAAAGCTGCAATTCAGCTCATAGCATACCAACAACAGCTTGCCAGAGCTTACAACAAGAAGGTCAATCTAAGGGATTTTCAAGTCGGCGACCTAGTCTTGAGAAAAGTCGTCGGCAACAAGAAGGATCCCAGAGAGGGCAAGCTTGGCCCAAACTGGGAAGGACCCTACAGAATTACTTCGGTATTAGGCAATGGAGCCTACCGACTTGAAGATAATGAGGGCAAAGCATTGCCTAGACCATGGAACACTTGTAATCTGAAATTTTTCTATCATTAGATGTTCCTTGATATTTTTTCAAACGTTATCAATAAAATCATAGTAGAATTCCTCTACACTGATAAAACATGCGCAATATTATTTCTGAATAATGAAAACCCAAGTGGAACTCAGGTTCACATTGGGGGCAAGAAGACGAAGAATATGCTTAACACTTGTTCAAATTTGTAGCAATTTACAAGTTGAAGTTAAGTCGAGATAATTCCTTATCTTCACTTGTTGAAATTTGTAGCAATTTACAAGTTGAAGTTAAGCCGAGATAATTCCTTATCTTCACTTGTTGAAATTTGTAGCAATTT
Source organism: Camellia lanceoleosa (assembly GCA_025200525.1). NCBI lineage: Eukaryota > Viridiplantae > Streptophyta > Magnoliopsida > Ericales > Theaceae > Camellia > Camellia lanceoleosa. The sequence continues at coordinate 72,260 of JANUSC010000467.1, forward strand.
ACAAGTTGAAGTTAAGTCGAGATAATTCCTTATCTTCACTTGTTGAAATTTGTAGCAATTTACAAGTTGAAATTAAGCTGAGATAATTCCTTATCTTCACTTGTTGAAATTTGTAGCAATTTACAAGTTGAAGTTAAGCTGAGATTACTGTTTTTCTTCGCTTGTTAAAATTTGTAGCAATTTACAAGTCGAAGTAAAGCCGAGGTTATTGCTTAAACACTTGTAGAAATTTACAAGTTGGCTAACTCGAAGAAGATGCTTAACACTTGTTGAAATTTGTAGCAATTTACAAGATGACGTTAAGCCGACATATGATCATCTGTTGAAATTCACAGCAATTTACAAGCTGAAGTAAAAGCTAAGTATATTGCTTAAACACTTGTTAAAATTTGTACCAATTTACAAGTAGATCATTGTTTAACTTGAGGAAAGTTTATAGGTTGAAATTAAAACAGTATGTGTTTTACACTTGTTGAAATTTATGAAAGGTTTTCAGGTCAGTATCTTGCCGAAGTAAAGTTTGTAATTATTATACCCGAGGTATGTAACCCCGAGAAGATTGCACAAAGAAGGCAGAGTATGAAAGGCATGCAAAATATTTTAAGTATAGAATCATACAGAAGTAATCAAGAGAAAATAAAGATTGAGGCATTCAGACAATACAGTTGTAGTTTTTTATCAAAGAGGAAGCAATCAAAGCGTAACTGTTCAGAAGAAGGCACATCGGCCACATACAAGCTCACAAAGTACAAAAGCAACAAAAGAAAAGACATGTAAGTTAAGATTCCTCAACAGTGGCAGTTAGTTGAGTTTGAGGCTCAGATGATTGCTGGGTCGATGTCTCGGCTGCCTTTTCTACCACGATCTAGGCATCAATCTCGGCAAGCGTTTGATCAAGACTTTTATCAGTTAAAGGAACATCAGATGATGCTTGCTCAGGAGTAGCCTCCTTGACAACCTCCTCATCCTCCTCCTCATGAGTCAAGTCTAGGACTTGATCATCCTGAAGAGGAGACTTGGTCTCATTAGCGTCTTTAGGCTTTCTTACTAAAGCCTCATTATCATCCTTATCCTTATCCTCGGATTCGGACTCAGATTCATCTTCAGTTTGAGTTGGAGGTGGAGGTGGAGGGAATGGGAGAAGAATAGCGTCGGCATTGCGGAAGGGTGAATCGGCAGGAAGATCAAGTTTTTTTATTAGGGCCATCCAACCAAGGGAGAAGGCCCTGTTGCATGCCTACTTGACTTGCAGTTTATATTCTTCAGTGACGTCGGCTATACCCTGAGTGTATGCCTTTTCGTCGGCCTCCTTAATTTCAGCATCCTTGGTGGCTAGGGCCTCCTACAGCTCCTTTTCGGCTTCGGCCTTTTTATCCTCGGCCTCTTTTTTCTTGGCCTCGGTGACCTTCCTTATGGCCTCGGCAGATTCAGCTTTTTCCTCGGCTATCTGTTGGGCCTTAGTGGCAGCCTCGGCCTGATCTTCCAGCTTCTTCATTTTTAATTGAAGGCTTTTGTTGGTTTTTTGAAGGGTAGAAAACTCCCTCTTCATCTCGGCAATCTTCTCCCGATTCTAAAAAGATTGCATTGAAAACGAATGGGCGTGCTAGATAGCCTGAAAGAAAACAGAAGTGTTAGAAAAGATTTTTAAGTATGAAAGCAGAAAGAAAGTACAAAGTTCAAAGCAGGAACACTTACTTGAACGGAGTGATGGAGCATTAACGCATAGTTCTCATACTCACTGTACCCGGCATTTCGCTCCAGGTCGTTTGGAAGCAACAAAGCGGTGCTAAGGGCAACGCTGACATTGATGTCGTCAGCACTTTCACTGGCCATAATTGGCCTATTCTCCAGAGTAATCTTTGGGGCCCAGGGGACGTCGGCTTTTTTGGACCCCGAAGCCGTTGCAGAGGACGACCTTGCTTTCTTTGACTTTGATGATTCTGCTGGCTGTGTTTCAACAGACCTTTTTTTGGGAATAGAAGCAGTCTTCTCGCTCCCAGCTAATTGTGAAATTGGCAGGGTGTCTTCAGCCTCAACTTCAGTGGCTTTGGCCTTTGGCTGAGCCTTTTTGATTCTTTTCGACTTTGGTGGGGGCATGGTTTGCAATGGTTGGGCGTCAACATCGGTAGGGAGGTCGGCTAAGAGATCTGCAACAATAGGTTTTGGGCGACCCATCTTAGAAGTTCGGACGAGTCTTCGTCGACGTTTCCGTTCAGGAATAGGGATCAAGTATGGAGCCGAAGTTGATGGCTGATCAGCTGGATCCGATGTTGATCCTTGGTCTGTTCGGGATACAGACACAGTTTTGGTTGTGGCAGAAGATGGAGAAAGGCTTTTTTTCTTCCCTTTAGGGACGTCGAGCAAAATTGACTTGTATGTTGAAATGAAGTTAAGAAGCAAGGGCGTTTTTCTCTTTTGGACTGGTAAATCTAAAAGTTTCTTCAAATCCTTGATGGGAACGTAAGATTGGCGAAAGTCTTTCGGTGGCTTGCAAACGTCTGCAAGAAGAAAATAGACATTAGAAACAGACAGAGTATTGAGGACTTGAAAAGAAGCAACTAAGTGTTGACACTGGGCTCTTACCCTTGCCCTCTTTAACTGATCGAGGAAGAGGGTAGAGATGGGCATCCTCGTCTGGGGCAAACTCCCAATTTCCCGAGGTAATGAGGTAGTCATCTCCAGCCCCCTTGTTGGAGTCTGGGAGGTCGGCTACAATTTTGAACTCTTAAGATAATAGACGTAGCCTTTTTCTTTCAGATTGAGGGCACATATGGTGTAACAGTACTGAATATCAGCTAAAGTTATCCTAACATTTTCCTGTTTGGCTAAGGCTATAATACCATTAATCACATGATAAGAGTTAATGGTAAGTTACATGGGGTTCAACTTATAGTGATGGAGAACTTCACGAAAAAGGGGATTAAGTGGAAGCCGAAGTCCACATTCAGTAAAAGCAATAATGGGAAAGGGCATCGTATCATCTGTGGGCATAATAGAGTCATCATCCCTAGCCAGTCTCAGATGGACATCGGCAGGAATTGAGAACTCTTGCCTAAAGTACTCAAGTTTGGTTGGGGTGTCTACCCTATGTTTCCACATGCCCATAATGTCGGCGTAAAGGTATTCGACTTTAGAAAGGAGATGTTCTTAAAAGGTTTTTAAGACCTCGGCAAAACCTAGGTAAATACTGGTAAGGGTTGTTTAAGTTTTTCCTAAGAATTGGTAGGTTTTATAAACAAATCCCAAAACTGAATCTATGAAGGCAAAGATTGGGGGCACGGATCTGGAAGAAAACACAGAAAACAAGAAACAAAGAATGAAGTTTCAGAATCAAGAATAGAGGTAGGGTTCTCAAAAGTATAAAGAATACAGGAAATATAGGGTCAAGAACAGTGAAAGTGGTGAAGCAGTGCAAGTGTTCAGAACATGAACAAAAGCAAAATTAAAGTATTTAGATATGTGGTTCGCAAGATAGATGTTTGAACGAGACAGTAATGGCAAACTAATAAACAATATCGAAGGTGTTAAGAACGAAAGGAACGGTGGCTTACCAGGAAAAATAAAGCCGGTATAAAGGTTGCCGAAGTCAGGCGACGGTTGCAGACACAACGGAATGACGAAAGCTTCACTGGAATGGAAGAATGATAGCAGTTGCAGAGCTTGAGGTTTGAGCAATGGGAGATTCAAGGGAAAAAGTTTAGAGAGAGAGAAAGTAAGTAAAATCGATTGCAAAAGTGAAGAGACAAAAGCAAGAGGCAAAAGTTTTGTCAAAAGAACTTGAAACGGCGGCAAAAATAGAAGCATTTAATACGCCTGGAATACCGTATGCGTCAGACGGCGCAGAAGGATGCAAGGCGGCTTACAAGCGTGTCACAGACACGAACCAATGAAGGTGAAACACGTAAGTAGAACGGTTGAAAAGTGATGCATGACAGCTCATGCGCGTAAAAGAGTTCATTAGGATTCTCATTCTTAGAAGAAGACATGTCGGCCAGAAATGAACGACCTCGGCTGAAGAGTTCTTATGCCGATGTATTGAAAAGAGGAACGATATAGGTTCCATCACTTCAGAATGCCGAGGTAATAGAACCTAGGGGGCAGTTGTGGGGATATATTTTCTAAGTACCAACACGTGGCCAGGTGACGTCGACGTGTCAGCCCAGGTGCCACGTGTCTTAGCAATGATACCGAGGTGATCTCGGCTAGGCCGAGGTTATCTCCGAAGATGCTGGAATCCGAGATAAGCGGATAAGGGACATGAGTCCTAAGATAAAGAGGAGACTTGACTAAGATAAGGATAAAGCTCTTAGGGAGTTTATCTTTATCTCTTGAGGAATCCAAAGTATGCACAGAATGGGAATCCATAGGAGTCAGGCTTCTAGTGGGATTGGGATGAAGTTATCTATAAAAGAGAGGCACCCCTGTGGGTCTAAGGTACGCAATTTTATGCTTTGAGCAGTAAGTTTAGCACCTGATAATCCTTGAGAGATATACTGACTTGATCGTCGGAGTGCCCCCGGGTGGAAGAACCACCGCCGGATTCTTCTCTCTCTGTTGCAGGTCAGCTAGAAGCCATCTATTCTGCCAGTGTTCTCCAGCTGATCACTAAACGGGCAGTGTGGTCAGAAAACTACTCACACAAAAGCCAAATAATAACATAACAACTAATAAAATCCTCTTTACCTGCAGAGAACAAGGTGGTGACATAGCCCCGTTGCTATGAGGCTCTACAAGCAAATAAGATAAAACACATCAAAAGACAAAAAGCAGAAAAATGAGAAAATTCTTAAAAAAAAAAAAAAAAAAAAACAACAACAACAATTAAAAATGACCAACAAACATAGTGAAACAATTTAATACCATTTCTCCCCTTAATAAGCAATAACAAAATAACAATACAAGAAAATAGTGAACACTACCTCAAAATAAACAAGAGATGGTGTCATTTGGGCAGCTATGTTTTGGATTTGGCATTAAGATTTCCTTAGTCACATGCATGTAACATTTTGCAATTATTGATTTCTCACTTAAAAACCAAAATCGTCATATTGTAAAGAGTTGATAATCACAATTAAAGTGAGTGTTTGGAAAGTTGCTATTTTAATAGGCAATTTTAGTTTTTTTTATCTATTTTAGTAGGCTAAAATTTTTATATTTGGAAAGATAGTTAGATTTTTTTTGTAATTCGATGTGATGTTTGTGAGAGAAAAAATAAAATGATTATGGGTTTGATGTGGCATTTTGTTTTATTGACTATTTTAGCCTATTTTATCTTTTTGTAAATTTTAGCCCAAAAAACCCAAAAAAAAGTCTTTCTCAGAGCTAAAGTGAAATTCTAATAGAATGTAATGGTGATACATGTAAACACTATAATTTTTGTATTGACAAGACAAAGAAAAACTACATCTAATAAATTTCATTATTGTTGACTTTTTGGCTTTCGAATGTTATTATTGTAATTTTAAGCATACCAGCAAGGATCAATCAGTTCTTATAGAAGATTAATTGCCAACCAATTATCAGACGATTGTGTTTTAGTTCTTTCAACCTCAATGAAGATGACTTTTACTGGTGGCTTTGTTTAGGAGAATTAAGCAAACAACGATTAAATGAAGAACAATTGTAGCATTTCATTAAGTAAAAATAAAAGACTTACAATGATCCAATTCGGCGTTGTAGAGGTTTATAGCAACAAGCTACTTGAAACTACTTCTATGAACGAAGTGCAGTGCAGGAATTTGAAGTACAGAAATGTAAAGAACAAGAAATGTAAAAACTGGAAGGAAAATAAAGTAGATAAAAACTAGTTTTTTGAATCTGAATCTGGGGCTTCTTTCTGGGGCCTTCTCTACTATTTATACTTCTCAATGACAACCATCGAAAGGAGTTTTTAACCGTCGAATCATCCCTCCATGATCGCTGATCATGTTTCCTCACAGTTAGCTCCACTACGTCATGTCTACAGTTAGGCTTCCCTCCTGATTTGGAATTTAAATATATGAGTAACTGTTAAAGCCACGTTATCTTGCATCTCTTTGCTGATCCAGTACTATGTAGATCTACAATAACCAATGCTAACTGTCACGTGTATGATTACGATTAAAGATTTGAATTGTCTTCCCGTATTGCCCTCATCCTGTCATGTGTTGAACTGTTATTGGCCTATACAAAATATGTAGGCAACATTATCCCCCACACTAATATACCCAATACTTGGTGATATTAGTGGATCAAGGTATTTTATCCATGTCTTAGAACATACATGGGCTTTGCATTTTTCATAAATGCAACCGTCATTCATCAATAAACATTTGCATTATATTCTCTTCTATCCTTTGAACATTCCCACTATCTCAATATTCGAAAAGACTAGTTCAGCTCTCATGGCCAAGCAGACCTTTTCTTACCTCGATCAAGCATATGAAGAGTTATTTGATAATGTTGTTCGTCCTCAAAAGAACCTTCATGCATTGATTAGCCACCTTTACCCACCTTCTTATATTCAAGTCATGGAAGCTTTTGCAAACTATTAACCTTTGGATTACGAACCTATTGTCCACAATTCTTTAACCCAAAATTTTGCAAACATGGATATTAGAAGGTTTTCCTTTAACCCAAAACCTTCTGTGTGGGATGAGGCTGCAGCTTCTTCTTCTTCTGGGACTTCTAGTTGGAGAAGCTGGCCAGAACCTGAGGAGTCCAAGTTAAGAGAGCGAATCAATCATCATTTTGTCGAATTTGTTGATCATCTAACTTTCCTTCCCTTTGCTCGGAGTTCGGTGGTTTACCCATATGTACCCATCAACCACCGACGCCGTTTGGAAGACAACTTTCTTGTAGCATAGTACACGTCTTCCATGCCTATGAAGATAGTGCAAGCCACTCGTCGTCCATAAGAGGCTCAAGGGTATAGCCCGTCATTCTTAGCCCAGAAGGCAAAATTTTACTCTTTTGACTGGCTTGATATCGTCAGCAACCCCCAATTTCCTCCTTCTTTCAAGATGGAAGCTCCTGCACCTCTTCTTCCGCAAAACCTTCACTGGATGGAGGAACTGAGACTTACTCTCTTTGAGGACCAGTTTCTCCCCTCCTATAACCCTCTATCTCCCCCTACTAAATATCAGCGATAGAAAGCCCAACTTCTGCTTGCGACTTTTTCTCACTTGCCCTTTAATGTTCTCGAGGATGATGTTCCTCTTAAGAACTTTTGATGGGCTTGTGATGTTATGACCTGGGGTCATGTCTTCAACCCCATCGCCCAAGTAGAGCTCCAAATGTTTTTAGACCAACTCCCACTGCTTCTTCATTAGCATCACACTTCTATGGCCACCACTCGATCTTTGGACCAAATCTCAGCCTGTTGAGTTCATACCCGGTATGAAGCAAAGAACCTCATCGATGAATCTGATGATTTCAAGAATAAAGATTCTGCATACTGGGATGACTTGGACATGGATAAGATAGAACAAGGGTCGAAAGAAACAGAGTTTGAAATAAAGGCCGAAATTTTTTTTTATCAAGTAAGAGCATATCAACTTTAGCAGCCTAGCTTGGAGAAAATAGAAGATAGAATAAAAAAGGAACAGAAGTTCATTGACCATAGTTGGAACAAGTTCCATGACCTTGTCATTTATTCTATTCCTTATTTTTATGAACTTGAATATGTAGCCAAGGAAGGCTTTTGTATGCTTTTGTCTTAATAAAGCTAAGATATTTTCTCTTTATTTGGCATGGTCAGATTTTACCCCATTTGTCAAAAACAAACAAAATTAGGGCTTCGAATTCAACAATTTCATCCTTCGAAACTCGATTCGATCATATCCAATGAAATACTGGAAACCCAATTTGAACTTTTCCAACATGTGGAGTGTAATTGACAACTTTTGCCTTAGGTCTCCTTTCAAAATCAAAGCTTCAAATTTACCAATTTTGCCCTTCAAAACTTGATTTGATCATATCCAATTCCCCAACATATGGCTAATACAATCAAGTAGTTTCAAATCAACTAATTTTGCTTCGAACAAATAGTCAAAATATGGAAACCTCTTTTAAGGACTACACTGTTTTATTCCAAAAAGTGATTCCTTCTGTATACTACTGAACCAATTATTGGTTTTGAAGCCTAGAACAAACAAACTCTAATTGTAAGGTATTTCAAATTTTGCTTCGAAAGATTTTACTCTTGTGGACTCGACTTTCTTCGCACCCCCTTTCGGAGAGCTCGAATTGGTTCTACAGTTCGGACTCCTGTCATAGTTCTGAATCTAATCTCACAAAGTGCAATATGAAACTGATAAACACCAAAGAGTCCAATCCAGCAAATCTTTTTGAAAAACTGATTTTAGATCAAATAATGCCAAAACTGGACTGCTTTGCTAGATTATAGAGTCGCCACTTAAATATTTTATTTTTGAGAAATTTAGGAAATCCTGACTTGTGCCAAAGGCCACGTGTCTGTCATCACCAAAGTTGCCACGGCTCAAGAACTTGGGTACGAGAGGGGAAGGTCCTGAAATGAGCAACCCCGCTCGCCCGATCAAAGATCGACCTCTACTAAACATGATATGTTGTTGTGGGAGCTAGAAAAGAAATATATATCAGCTTATTGGGGTTAACCCAAACAAGGCCTACAATGGGTCCAGCCCAAACTAATATCACACCCCCCATCTATATAAAGGGGGAGCATCCCAGAAGAGGAGGTATGTTCTCTTTTCCTACACTACACACCAAGCACTCTACACTTTCCAGACTTTGATTCTGCTTATCAGGTTACTGACTTCACCATCGGAGTGCCTTCGGCCGGCAACCCCGGTTGGGTAGCGCCAATCATGCTCATCTTTGCAGGTCTACTAGGACCAAGTTCATATCTTCGTTGGATCTCTACAATCCATGTGAGAGGATATTTCATGGTCTCATAATTGGCGCCGTCTGTGGAAAACGACTGAACGAGATCAACAAAGAACACAACAAACATGTTACTATAAGTAAACATTCAACATCAACAACACTTTGATGGCTATCACGAGCCACAGCTAAGCTTTGAATTTTCTCTCTGACGAAATTTATTATAAAATTATTGCACAATTGATTCTTGAATTGTATACATATATCTGTGTGTACTGACAAACTTCATAGAAACTATTTTCTCTTTTCATGGTAAATCTTGATGAAAAGTGTTACAATAAAACAAGTGCTTATGGATTTACTTTTGCATCTTCACTTTCTCTCTCTAAAAATGGGTTTCAGATTATGCTTGTGGGAGCTTCTTTTCGGCATTATTAAAAGTGTTGCTTGGCCAAAACCACTCCTAAGATTGTTTATTTAGTTTTGCCTCACAGGAGTTTATTTTATAATTGATTCTTGAGATATACATATATCTATACTAACAATTTTTATGGAATCCACAGTTGGGTCTTTAATTTTTCTCTCTAAAAGTCTTTTGGCCAGCAAGCTAGTGTAGGCTGCCAAAAAAAAAAAGAAAAAAAAAGAAAAAGAAAAGGTGGAAGCATCCAAACGGCTAATTTACTAATCAATATATTCGACACCACTATCCTCGACGGAGCCGAATTGAGAGCGGAGTACTGTTAAACCGAAAGGCTCATTTAATTCGGCACTTTATTTGGTTTGCCTATCAACCCAGCAAGGTGTCATAGGCCGACCACGACTCTCTCTAGCGCTATTATCGGCAAAGGTGGAGTCGTGCCGACCAAGTGCTTCAGCATGTCAGCTAAGGCGATTTGTCTTCCAAATGTCTAGGCAAGACAAACCCAATGAGGCGGCCGACCCAGAGCTTTCAGAGTAGAAGTGATGTTGTCCAGCTGACAACTCTGTTAAAGACAACAGCACACAACATTCTTCAGCCGACCACACTTTTACCGATTACAGGAGTCGAACAATACCCAAAAGAAAAAGAAAGAAAAATAATAGAACCTTATTTTTTGGTCAACTTTCACAGGTCCGACAGCATTCAAACAAAGGCAAAATGGGGCGTCTAAATAGTGGAATGAATACTAGGCCGAGAGGTGAATCCAGCGCCGCAAGAACGAGGCCAATCGGACTTAAAACGAGGGAGATCTAAAGGCTCAAAGTCAGGTATTTGAACTTAAAAAAAATTATGGATTTCATGACCTGCTGCATGGAGAAGATGTCATAAGAATTTATTGTGTGCTTCTCGGCTCAAGGCGCTCTGTTGTATCTTAGGGCATTCAGGTTAATCGGGTGATCCGATAAACTTTGAGGGCGACTACCTTCTAGTTTTTCGCCATGTAGAATTCATTTTTAGATTCCGCTTTTGCAAATTCTGAGTCTCATATTGAGATCAATAAATCGGCCAATTTGAAACATTAAATGAAAACTCAATGGTTGGATCGTGTCTGATTCGCATGCAATTTTGACAGCAGGCTTCATTCATCACCTTGGCCACATACCGCCAACTGGGGCAAGACCCACCTCCTAGATTTCTTTTATTTTTTGCTCCATAATATCAAACCGATTAACTCATTTTTGTAGTCTTTGCATATAAATTTAGTTATCACCTTGATCCTTGTGGCAATCTCTTTTTTAGGTGTACATTTCAGCTTGTCAAGAAAAATTACAGTGACCATTTTGGCAACTCAGCTACCCATTGCGACAAGTTGCTTGAGGTTGGGCAAGCAATGGAACAAAGAAAGTTACGAAGGGTTGTTCCCATAATCAGTTGCCGATCAAGCATTTAGGCAAACGGCAAGATAAAAGACCAAGAGGTAACACAGAAGTTAGCAAGCCAATGACGTTGCCGACTTTCTGATCATGACTATAAAAATAATATATATTACAAGATAATAAATATTTGCACAAATATTAATATTGACTTGTATTTATATGTCATGGATAGCTTGACGATTTGTTTGGCTCAAGAACTGGATATTACCATTAAACCCATGGCTGGGTCTTCATTCTCTCTCTCTAGAAAAATTCTCCCCAAGAGTTATTAACAAAGTTTGACCATGATGAGTTATTATAGTAATTTTTGGTAATATTTTAATCGGCTTTATATGAAGCTAATTAGAAACTCCATATATAAGATATGGTCCTGACTAAGTATGTAGAGCTATTAATATTTCCATGCTTAGGAGGCCAAGTTTAGTGATGCGTATGTTGTTCCACATACATTTGGACTACTCGGCTAATGTTATGATCTAGTAATTTCTTTCTCTCTTTAGTTTAATTTACTTTTAAGTAGTTTACTTCTTGAGAATATGCGAACACAAGTTGCTAAGTGGAACCTCTATTCTTTTCTCTTTAAATAATTATTGCCTTCAATATGATTTCTATATACATATATGCTTATAACCTTCAATTTAATTACAAATATAGATTGCAGTACTCCACCATTTATCTGATAGCCTACCAAGTGCTATAAAAAAGCAGAGTTTGCGAACTGTTAGTAAGAGATGCCGACTAGTTTTTTGACAAGCGAAGAGGAGTGTTAATCGGCACCAGCAATTGGGTCTTTCTCCTCTAAGAACAGTTCTCGGCAAGTGACAAAAAATGATTGGCAAATGATTTTTAAATGTGCCGACCAAATGCCGAGCAACTCTCGCCTGGGGTGATCAAGGAGTTATGCGCCGAATACATAAGACCCTTGTGGCGAATTAATCGGCAACTAATCACTCGCCGAGTTTCAATCCAATCAAGAGTTTCAATACATTGGCACCTATCCACCACTACATACTGTTCTAACTAGTTTGGGAACCTGGACTGCGGCAACATCGCTTACTTGGCCCGACTACTAAGCCACACGTCCACTTCACAGCATCAAGACTACTTAGCCACATACGTCCACTTCAAAACGTTGGACATATTCAGCAACACAATGCCTCGGCATAAAACTAGCACCTTGGCACACCGCGAAGCTAAGAAAAATTGCCGACCAAAAGATCAGCACAATCATCGACCTAAGTGTAGCTAACCAACTTTTCAGCAAAATCACATTATATATGAAACAGACACCCATGTTTTGACACTAGTTACTTGTCAATGCATCAAATTTACTCGGCACCATTATTAATTCAACATTATGATCATTATTCGGTCGTGCATCAACTTTATTCGGCTAAACAACATTATTTGTCAACTTTATGCATTGTCAAACTTTATGCAGCAACATTGGCCACAGTATTCGACAACTTTATTCGCCTAACAACATTATTTGGCAAAACAATTGACTAAAACAATTGCCTACTGGGACATCTTAGTCAATTTTTTGCTTTATAATTAGGGCACATCAATCGATCATCATCTCGGCACCTTTGATATGCATGTATACTCAGCTAACTTGGTACAAACATTACAACGACATTTACTTGAGTTACACACTCCCACTCCTTTTCACACTGCTCCAATCAAGCGCTAGTTTTGGGGCAATACATTACTCACTTGGCAGTTGGCCATTAGCACTTGGCAGTTGGCAATTCGTATTTGGCAGTCAGCAGTTCGCACATTGTTGTGCACCATCATTTTACCAAAGCCGAATCTTCCCTGCAACATAGGACAATGGGAATCTGCATTCCTTCCGACTAACACCTGTCATTCAAAAGTAATGGGGCAAGTCTACCTTGGACTAAACGCAAACCGAGCAACTAGGCAATTAAATAGTTGGCCCAATATCAACTTGGCAATTCCATACAAGTGGAGCAATATTATTGGTGATTAACACGTCCACCTTATACGGTACAAGATGCATTATTCAAAGTCCTTGCCATATTGGCACTTGGTTGCCAGTTAAAATCAGCAAAAGTTTACAGCGCAATCTTCCCACTCAGCACAGGGCGCCGTTAGCAAAGGCCTACACCTATGCCCATGGATTAAAATACCGCGGCCTACACCTATGCCCGGGGGTTAGAATACTACGGCCTACACCTATGCCCGAGGGTTAGAATACTGCGGCCTACATCCATGCCCGAGGGTTAGAATACTGCGGCTTACCCCCATGCCCGGGGGTTAGAATACCGCGGCCTATCATTATGATTTGTTTGTATTCGTTTATGGGTTTTAACTCATTCCGCCTCATCCTATGATCGACTTATATACATTTATACATACATTCAAGATATACGTACATTTATACATACATTCAGGCATACATTCAAGCATACATGCAGTCATTCATTCATACATTTTATTCATTTATCCAAAGTGTTCTTTATCAAAAAACCTAATAGCTATTTAAACAGCGTAGCTTGGCAAGAAAAAAAATCTCATTCCTTCTACTGCAGACAATGAAAGTTTTGGGGCAATTGTGGGAGCCAGAAAAAAATATATATATCAGCTTATTGGGGTTAACCCAAACAAGGCCTATCACATCCCCCATCTATATAAATGGGGGGCATCCCAGAAGAGGAGGTATGTTCTCTTTTCCTCCACTACACACCAAGCACTCTACACTTTCTAGACTTTGATTCTGCTTATCAAGTTACTGATTTCACCATCAGAGTGCCTCCAGCTGGCAACCCCGGTTGGGTGGCGCCGATCATGCTTATCTTTGCAGGTCTACTAGGACCAAGTTCATCTCTTCGTTGGATCTCTACAATGCATATGAGAGGATATTTCATGGTCTCACAGTTATTTTTATAAACATATGTGTTCTTATTCTGGTTATTTAGCTAACACTTACTATGTGATGCGCACAGCATACAAGTATAGACTAAGTCGCAAGACTTGGAACAAATAATCTCCTGTTTGTTTTCGAAAATGGTTTGAAAATGCCACTCTCAAGTGGGCTAAAGCACGGATTTGCCATCAAACATGACGGGCTTAAAACATGATTTGCCATTTCGCAAAGTGGGCTTAAAACTTACAATCGATGAATTGTCCAATTCAAGCAATGAAACCTTCATCCATAGGCATTCATGCAGTTTATCAAAAAAGCACATAGTCCCATGGCAAGCATGCTATCATGGCAATATGGAAATCGCACTCACGCAAGTATGCTAACGCGTAAAACTCACCGAGTACTCCAAGCCAAAACAAAAGCTATTTAGAAATATGCATGATCCTAACTATACAAAATGCCTAATGCAACACATGCAATATGCAACTAATAGGCTAGGCTATCTAAGATGGCATATGAATGTAACAATTTGATAACATGCTTTGAAACACGTATTCAATTAAGTGTATTAAAATTGCGATGCAGTTTGAATGATGCGCTGAGCCCGGTGCATGCAATACAAATGAATGATGCACGCATGCAAGCATAAGGTATGCTAAGAAAAAATGACCCTAAACTAACCATCGAAAGTGGTTAAGTAAAAGGGAGAAAGACGTGGGGTTGAAAGACATGCACACATGTACGCATACTTATTACAATATTGTGCCCTCGCAAAGGAGGGTCCGAATAAATAAGCTAAGCTAATCTAAGCTAACCTAATTATTACAACACAATTGAATAACTAGCTATGCTAAGCTAATTAAAATATTACAAACGAATTGAACTAATTAATTACAACACATGTAATAATCAACTACAACTAGCTAATAAAGCAATAAAGTGGCCTCGCGGGCGAGGGAGATATGCATGCTCGGTTGGCTTCTTCTCGAAAATCCATTGCCTTGCCACTGGTTGCCTCTATTGGCACTCTCCTTGATCTCTGAACACTGTACCAACTTCCAGATTACCTCTACTCCAACACATGAACACATTGGACAACCTTGGCACTGGTGGCCGGTCGGCTACTGCAAGTGGTCGGTCGGCCACCCATTTTTCCAAACTTCTGTTTTTGCTGTAACAAAGAACAATAGAGGCAAAACAAGGTATTTTGCAGGAAATGTATGTACTGCCACACTCCTTATCATTTCTTAAGCTCAAATGAGTGTAGCACTTAGCTCTCAAGCCACCAATCAAGCATCTCAATGCATGATGGCCAAAGAACCAAGCTTGTACAAGCTTATTGAATGCACAAATAAGACTCAAATGGCCACCACCCTATCATGCATGATCAAGGGTGACGGCGACCAAGAAATGTGACACGTTTCATCACTTTGAGTATGAAACGTCCCACATTTCTTTTGTTTGGGTTAACGTCCGATCTAAACACATATAATGCAAAAAACATGCTTATCTTGCTCATGTTTTACTTGACTCGTGTTTTGTTTACTCATTTTACATTACCAAACCATTCTTTAACCGGTTAACTCCCAAAGTGAATGTCCTCTAATTGGAAAAAGGGTTTAAGCCATAGTTCCTTGAGCATGAAAGAGGCCTCATGCTGTTGGTTTGTAGAAACCCTCAAAAGAAGGTTAAAACCATTAGGCATGAGAGCCTTAAGTTCACACTCAAGCCAATAAAGGGCTCAAGACCACTTTCAAAGCAAATTGAAAAATGAAGAATAGAGGGAGGTTGCAGAATTTTTAGTGTTGAAATGGCATGAAAAATAGTGCTACAACATGCAAGCAACACATGCACAACATGCTAATAGCCAAAAGCATTGAAGGTAGTGAAGAGCACGACACTAGAGGCATGCAATATCAAGCTTAAATGACCAAAACAGTGGCCTAGACATGCTGAGATAGAAGCATAAAAGGAAAGAAAATCATGTGCACATATTGGCTCGCAAGCAAGACACAAAGCACAACTCTTAAAAGTAATGAAAGAGTGATAGAAGTGAGAGTATGACATAACTATATGCACTGAAATCATGTATAAAATGATGCTATGACATGCAACCATCTCATGCAAGACATGTTAGAGGCCTTAAAACACAAAGCTAGTGTAGGCATTTGCACTATAGCTATACAATACAAAGCCCCAATGGCACAAACACTTTTAAATAGTCCTAAAACAGTTTAAAATAAGTTCTAAAACATGCTTTAAGTAAGCTAAAAAAGGCTAGAATGAAAGGCTAACACATAGCACAAACTAGACCCTTGAGCACAATTGCACTACAAGCATACAAAGCTAGACTCAATGGACCAAACCAGCCCAAAACAGTCCTAAAACATGCCAAATCAGAGGCAAAAATATGCTGGAAATAAGCTAGGTTAAGCCACAAAAACATGCTACTTTGTAATGCTAACTAGGCATGAAAGGATAAACAAGAAGGAGAGGCCACCCCCTTCATTTTTGGACCTCAAAACCAAGTTTTTGCCACTGAAATTTCTCTGGAAATTAGTGATTTAAAGGCCCAAAAATTTTGACTTTTACATGCTAAGAGATGATGCAAAGGCACATACAAATAGGCAACAAGAAGAGGGATACAACCCCTTAGCACAAAATGGCTTTAAACCACCATTTTAAGGACTGAAAAATAGAGTTTTGTTCAGTTGAAAACCAGCTCAAAAATAGTGGAAGAAGATGGCAAAACAAGTGTTCAAAGCAAGCTTAAATAAGGTAAGTGTTATACTTTTGAAGCAAAGCACCACTTAGGCACAAAAAAGGCACCAAACCAAGCTCAATCCTCCTTCTAGAGCTCAAACAAGGTCCCAAGGAATCTCAACCTAATGGTGGTCAAGTTTGATCAAGGATGTCTAGGCAAAGGAGAGGTATATCTCTACTTCCATGCACACTCTCTTCTTGTATGCACAAAAGGGCAAGAGAGAGAGAACTCTAGAGAGAGAGCAATGTAGAGAGAGAGGCTCCCAAAATTTGATAACCTCCAAAACCATAGAGAATGGCCTCCACATATAGAAATATATGGGCTCAAGGTCGAAATATCTGATTACAGGACAGCTGGAGCTTGTGTAGAACAACTGAAGGGAAAAGATCTGCAAATTCTGAGCTTTCTGGACACTTTTGGCAAACTGGCCACTTGTAGTAGCTGAACGGCCAATTTTCTGGCAAACAAGAATCCCTTTTGGACGACATATGGCCGACAAAGGCCATTAGTGGCCTACACACTCCCCCAGTGGGCGACAGCAAAAATTGGTCCTAGTCCCCGACTTCAAACAAGCATAACTCCTTCATCTAGACCCTTTTCAGGTCATTCTTGAGCTTAAATTGAAGCCCCAGAAGTCTTCTTTCCAATGATGGAAACCTCACATCAAAATTCCAAGTGTGTTAAGCGATATCCCTCTTTTAGTGAAGGCTGCTCAGTTTCGGTCCAACCGGGTTGATGCCTAACTTCAATCAGCCATATCTCCCTCATCCGAACTTGGCTTGAGGAGATTCTTAAATGTAAAATGAAGCCCTGGAAGTCCACTTTCCTACTGTGGTGGCTCATAGCTGAAATCCAAGTATACAAAAGGATAGGCCTGATTTAGCGAGGGTTGCTCAGCTCTCTCTTAACGATTCATGCCCATCTTCTTTCCCAACTTGGTTTCTTCTCTCTCCTCTTCTTTTCTTCAACTCCAAACCTCTAAACAAGATGTTTTAAAGATTTTTTTCAAAAAGTTCACATCTCTTTCATTCATTCCACTTTGTCCTTGTTCGGTTTACCGAAAAGCACAACATTTAACGAAATGTGAGCCTCGGAGCATCGTAGAAAATTTTCAAAGACTATTTTGAAAGAGAGGGTTTTAATGTCTAAAATCATTCAAAATAGTTTTGGTCCAAAAAATGGGGTATGAGGTTGGGATTTAACGCTCTCCTCTTGTCGAAGAAATCGAACCTTTATACTGTACAACTTTTATCACCAAGTAAACGGTTAGTAACGCCCAAGTCTTAAAGGCGGTAAAAAATGGGGTGTCTACAACTCTCATCAAGAAACCTAAAAGCAGGTCTTTAATCTTTTTGAAGTAAACAATTACCTGGGCATTCCTGCACCCTTAGGTATAGAATGTGCTTCGAAGTTAACTTTCTAATTTTGAAGTTGTTTGTCACTTGATTTTGGCGCCAAAACTTGGCTTCGAAGCCAAACATTTGATTTCGAAGCTAACACTAGTATTTGAGATACATTTCCCTCCCAAATTACCAACATTGAGGGAAACCTTTCGTGTCCGTACCTTTAGTACTTCTTTATGAATTCAACCCACTTAAAACAATTGGGTATATTTTTTCAGACAAAAAAGTTTAAAAACCCTTTTGTTTCATGCTTTCAATTCACTCACACAAACCCTTCATCTTTATTGACCATCTCTTTCTTGCTGCTTCTTACCAATGGAGTCTTCTTCCTTGAAAGTACCAGCCAACGAACGTATAAGCCCAACAATGGCTTTGAAAAGATGTATTGAGGAAGAAATTGCTAAATTTAAAGCTGGTGGACCGAGTGCCATCGACAGACGCCTCTTTATTTCTCGCCACAGCGAAAAATAAGAATATGTCCTAGGTCCTATCTTTCAAGAGGTTCCCGCCCAACTTCCCACTTTGTACCGTCGTTTGGAGGACCACTTTCTTCTCTATGAAGGGGGCTTGACTGGGGAAATTGGAGGGTGAACCAACCTCATCATTACTGGCCAACATTGAGGGTCGAGTGGGAGGAGTGGTACGACCGGGTCGTGCCTACAAGAGAATGGGACCTACAAGAGCTCTGTATTCTTGATGCCGTTCGTCTTTCCAGGTTTATCATTCCTGAAGACCCTTTTTTGATTCCTACCGCTCTTTGTTTTTGGAATATGGCCTTTAATTTTTTTTCAGTTTCGGCGTGGTATGATGGTCCCCACCGTTCTTGATATCTGCCATCTCTTAGGGTTTTCACCACTTGGTACTCCTTTTACACCTAGCTATCCAGACCTTTTGGTTGATTTCTCTCTTCCACCTTTGAATTCTTCTTTCAGTGACTTCATAAAAGCTGAGAATAAAAAGGAGGGCCTTGTGAGTAATTGAGAGCTCTTCTCCTTTATTTTATATTGGTTATGTAAATTTGTCTTTTGTACATTATCTCAACAAATCATGCCTGAGTTTGCCCCACTTGCAAAGGCCCTTGTTTTGAAGAAGCGAATAGCCTTGGCCCCTTATCTTTTAGGCCATGTCTATAGAGCCTACTCCCAATTATGTGGGAAACCTCTTGATATCAACCAGGAAGGTCCCCCCTAGGTGCTTCAACTTTAACTCTTTGCATACTTCACTGATTTACATCCTAAGTGCTTGAAGTTCTTATCTCAAGACCCTAGCACTTATGGAGAAAAGTATGCTAGAATTGCCCTTTATCCTGCTTCTTTTGCCTACTATATTACTTTTTTTCACCAGTTTCCTATTTCCTCTTCTGCCACCTTCTTTTACCCCTTCGATGCCAATAAAGGACCGACTTGGCTCAAAACATTCTTGGCTGATAGACAGTGTTCTAACCCATTGCACAAGGATATGTGGGCCTCTATTTTGTTACCGAGGGAACTTTTTATTGGTACTTTAAACCCTCGAGGTTATAAGTGCATATCTGAGGTATATTGTCCCTCCCAGTTTGCCAGGCAATTTGGGTTTACCCAAGGAATTCCCATTCCACTCCGCAGTCTCTCGAACATCCATCTTACAGCCAAAGACATGAGAGTACCCAAACCTAAACTAGGGAAGGCAACATTTAAACTGTTGAAAGATTTGAGTGAGTTTAAATTTACCCTATTCCTCCCCACTGGCTCAGTTTTAAAAAGATTTCAAAATTGGTGGATAGTCAATATGGAAGTGCATCTAGCAATACATCCTCATGATTTACTAATAGGTCTAGGTGTGCCTTCTAAGGCTCAACCAAAAGAAACTGGGACCATCACTTCTTCTTCTACAGTTACCAAGACTATTCCTGCAGTTTTACTCCCTCCTTCTAGAGTTACTAAAGCTACTTCGAAGATGGTTATGCACTTTTAGGTTTCCTTCCTTTCAAAATTTTCTATTTGTTTTCTTCATATTCATACTACTTAGTGTAGGGTCTCCACAAGAAGAATCTCCCAAGAGAGTTGAAGCTCTGGCTTTTCTTAAAGACAAATACCAGCAGAGAAAGAAAAGAAAACTACTACTCACTCCTGAGGAGTCTGAGTCTCAGATTGCAGAGAAAGAGTAGGAAATACCATTACAGAGGAAAAAGAAAAAGAAGACAACTGTCTCTCCTTCTGACTTGGCCGAAGATCCTACTCATGAGGCAGCTGCCAAAACAGTGGAGAAGGAACACTCTAAAGAAATAATTGTTTTCCAGAGAGCTAAAAAAAGGCAACAGCAGCAACTACTAAGGGATGAAGTTGCTGCTGCTGATACAACCCAAAGAGAAATCATGAAAAGACAAAGACACCATCGAGCATTATTCCCTTCATAGTTCTCCCATCATTGCCACCACTTCTGAAACTAGTAATTTCCTTTCGTGTTTCCACTTTTCTTTATCAAATTCTTGATATTGAGACTTAACATTACTTTGTATTTCTTGTTTTGCAGCAACAACTACTCTTCCTTCTCCTTCAATAAGGACTCCTTCAGTTTCATTTGAAGTTGAAAGACCTCAAAATGTGGAGCCAATTCAAGCAATACTTCCACTCCCTGGTCTTACATTTTTCATACATTTATTGAGGCAAAGCATTCCTGCATCCCTATCTTTTAGCTTAACTCAATACTTTCCTCTTCTATCCTTCAACTCTACTCAATTTGTTCTCCCTTTAAGCCTTGCTACTCCTTCCCTCCCTAAGGAAATTCCAACTATTACTTCATCTCCAGTGATAGCTGATTCCCATAGAGAAGACATTGGTAGCTCACCAGTTCTTTGTCCACTAATCTTATCTAGCTCCAGTCCCTCTTCTCTTAACTTACTGGTAGCCAAAACTATGGAGACTGCTAGGGATACTTCACCTTCTTCTCTTATTCCTATGCAGCCATCTCTTCTTTTTACCAGAGTCCTTTCTGTACCTTCCATGTTAACGGAAGAGGTAGAAATCTTCGAGGCTAGGCTCGCTAGTCTTTTTGACATGCCTACCACCATTCCAACAGCTAGCAACGAAATGGAGCCATTAGTTTTGGCTGATTCTCTCTTAGAAATTTTTGAGAGCTCTTTCTCCACTAATAGGACTTCTTTGCCTTCATTAGATTTGGACAACTGTTTGGAGTTGCTGACACTCTTCTCGAGGATCCCCTTCGAAGCCTTACAAAGGCCTATTATCAAGAATGGCTTTCTCCAGTGCTGCAAGGTCGTCGAGCAATCCAACATAACTATTTCAAGTCATTTATCTCAGCCGGTAGCTACCATTGACTTTTACATCAACATCCGCCATGTTGCCAAAGCTACAGAAGAGAAATTGCTGAGAGACCAGAGATTTGTTTCCCAGATACATACTGAAGTGTCAGAATTAAAAGAATAACATTCCTCTATCTCCCAATTTCGAGCTCAACTATTAGAGAAGAAAGCTTAGCTCAAAGAAGAGTTATTAGTAGTTAACCTGGCTTTAGATCGAATTGCCACAAAGTTGCAGCTTACTAACCAAGGATTGGCTGATCGAAAGCAGGAGATGGCTACAGCCATTTAGTTGTTTCCATCTCTTAAGAGTAAAGAGTCAATTGTAAAGGAACAACTGAAACATTGTATTGACTTTTGGGCCAATCTATGGCTGCGTGTATTCAACTCATTATGAAATAAAATCTCTATTTATTATTTGAGTGTTTTCATGCTCCTTTCGTTTAGCACTTATTATATTCCTTGTGTTTCCTATACAGATGGATAATAACGCTTTAAATATCTGCCATTAATTTTCTTAGGGTGTACATATCCATTCAAAATTTTCAAATGATATGTTCCCCAAGGCAAGACTCTATGAACTTGATATGGCCCTTCCCAGTTAGGTGACCATTTGCCAAACTTATGGCTTTTAATCCCTATTGGGAGTATTGTCTTCCATACCAAATCACCTTCATCAAAGCTAATGTGCTTGACCTTCTTATTATAGTTTTTGACTGCTTTCTTCTTTTGAAAAAGAATGTTATTTAATGCCAAAATTCTAGCTTCATCCACGTTCTCTAATTCCAAGCACATACTCTGATGGTACTGCTCAGGAACTAACTGATCCTGGTCTCTCACCCTTGAGGACTTGATGTTAATTTCTAGAGATAACACTGCATCATGCATATATACTAAGGCATAAGGAGTAACTCCTGTACTTGATCTTGGAGAAGTCCTGTAAGCCCATAATACATCCAACAGTAAGTTATGTCACTCCCTGGGATTGTCTCCCATAACTCTCTGTATTCCTTTTTTCAAGGATTTATTAGATGATTCTGCCTGACCATTTGCTTGTACATAATAAGGGGTAGAATTAACAAGGCTAATTCCAAATTCTGCCACAAAAGACTTCACCATCTTTCCACCAAATATAGTTCCATTATCAACAGTTATAGTTTGAGGGATGCCGAATCTGTGGATCAGATCTTTAATGAATCCAATAACTTCAGTCTGGTCTAAAGCCTTGTATGGTTTAGCTTCGAAGAGGGTGGATGTATTTTTCCCGTCATTTTCATAGCCCATCCTCTAAACGACCAAGGCTTCACAACCGCATGCAAATCAGTTATGGATACATGTCTTATTGTGTCATGCTTTTGGCATGCCTGGCAACCTCTAACATAGTCTATGCAATCTTTAAGGATGGTTGGCCAATAGTAGAAATGTCTTCGAAGCAGCCATCTCATCTTCACACCAGGTTGATGAGCACCACAGATGCCTTTATGAACCTCAATCATGGCTGTCAATGCTTTCTTTGGGCCTAAACATTCCAATAATAGCCCGTCTACCCCCCTTTGTAGAGAGTATTACCATACATTATGTATTGCATAGATTGCAATTTGATTTTTCTACTCGTCAAGATAGGCCACTAGATACTGCATTATTGGATGCCTCCAATCTTATTCTTGTAAGTCATTATGATTGACTTCTAAGACCACATTCCTTTTATTTAAGGGTGGTATTACCTTTTGATATGTTGTTTGGTTTATGTTCATTTGAGTATTATTCCTTCTCCTGAAATTTGAAACTTTCTGAGCTACATCATTAGCTTTATTATTCAAGAATCTTGGGACATAAGTCACATTTGCTATCTGAAATTGAGAAAGCAAATGTAATGCAACAACATAGTATGACAACATGCTTACACTTTGACACTTGAAAATTCCTTTCACCTAGTTAACCACCAATTGAGAATCTCCAAATATATTAACTGCGTGAGGTTGTAATCTAATAAGTATTTCCAGTCCCATTATTAAAGCTTCATATTCAACTTAATTATTGGAACAAGTAATTTCATCCACTCTGAAACCATGTGTGGTTACTACCCCTTGTGGTGACTTAATCACCACACCAATTCCAGTTAGATCATTGGCTTTTGATCCATCGAATCACATTTGCCATGGTTCAACACTGACCATACCAATCTCCATTATCTCTTGGCTTTCTGTTTGACATGGATGATCTGCAAAGAAATTAGCTAAAACTTGTCCTTTTACTACCTTTTGGGGGACATATTCCAAATGAAAGTCTGATAAAGCTAGTATCCATTTGCCAATTCTTCCTCTCAACATAGGTCTATATAACATATATTTAACCAAATCTGTGGTTGCAATTACCAAGACAGTTGTAGGCAAAAGATAATATCTTAATTTCATTGCAGCAAAATACAATACAAGGCACAGCTTTTCTACAGCTAAATAGTTACATTCACAAGAATTTAGAAACCTACTAAGGTAATAAACTGCTGTTTCTTTGCCTCTTCTTCATTGTCTTTGGGCTAGGAAAACTCGATAATCTTACATCGCGAGAATATACAACTTCAAGGGCTTATCACCCTTTGGTGGCATCATCACTGGAGGCTTGGCCAAGTAGGCTTTGATTCCTTCGAAAGCAGTTTGATGCTCTACTGTCCACACAAACTCCTCTTCATCTTTCAACCTTAATAAGGAAGAAAATACTTTAGTTTTTCCTGCAGTATTAGAAATAAATCTTCGAAGAAAATTAACCTGTCCAAGGAATTTTTGTACTTCTTTCTTACTTGATGGACGTCTGGCTTCAATGATAACTTTGGCTTTGTTCTAATCAATCTGTATTCCCTTCTTGTGTATGTAGACGTCCCCGAACGCATCCCGGGAGAGGAGTGCGAGTCCCCCCTCCCCCCCCCGGTTCTAGTTCGATATCGGGTCTACTACAGTTCAAGGACTCAAGTGTCACGGTTCTTAATCTTGAACCAAAGAGTCCAAATCTGGCAAATCGTTTGAGAAAACAGATTTTTTGAAAAGTAGTGCCAAACATGGATCGCTTTGCGGAATCAGAGTCGCCACCTAAATATTTTTAAAATGGGAAATTTAGGAAACCCTGACTCGGTGCCGTAGGCCACGTGTCCGTTATCACCAAAGTTGTCTTGGCTCGGGAGCTTGGGTACGATCGGGAAGGTCACTATGAGCACTTTCGCCTTTCGGTCCAAGACCGCCTCTACTAACCGTGATATCCGATTTTGAAAACGTTATGTGTTCTTATTCCAATTATTAGCCTAGAATTACTATGTTATGCGCACAGCAAACAAGTATAGACTAGATTGCCTAATTTGGAAATAAACATTGCATATCCGTTCGTTTCGAAAGCGTTTCGGATTTTGCTACTCGCAAGTAGGCTAAAACACGGATTTCAACGAGTTTTTTCAACTCAAGCAATCCAACCTCCACCCACAGGCATTCAAACAGTTATATCACATAAGCAACTAGCCGCATGGTAAGCCTACTATCATGTTTACATTCACACGCATGCGAAATGCTAAAGCATAAAAACTCACCTAGTACTCCGTGCCAAAACAATAAACTAGTTAGCAAACATGCATGCCCTAGTTCATGTTAAGTGACTAATGCAACGCAAGCAAGGGTGTAATCTAGACAGGCTCGGCTATCTTAAGCATGGCATGTGAAATGATACAGGTAACAAGTATTCAATTTGGAAATATGAATACAATGCAGTTAGCGTGATGTACCGAGCCCGGTGCATGTAAGACAAATGTATGGATGCACGCATGCTATCATACTGTATGCTAATTTAAATATGCCCTAATCTACTATCGTAAGCAGGTAAATAAAAGGGACGAAAGAAATGGGGGTTGGAAGACATACACACACTCACGCACACTTATTACAAATACGCCTCATTCGGAGGGACCAAAAGAATATACAAATTCAAATAATGAATAAATAAATTATTACAAAATTTCTAATTACTTAGTAAATGAATGCAAAAGAAAGGAGGCCATAGCCCCGCCGGATGCGCGAATGATGCATGCTCGATCCGACTACCGGGAAACCCGCACCATGCCATCAAGCTTCTTTTTTTATCTGCCTTTCCAAAAATTGCCAAAGTCCTGTAACACCTTCTATGCATGCCGCAGACACCACCGGCTAGAGGAAACACCCACCGGCCATTTAAAACTTCCATCGCCCGCTTAGGGGGTTATCGGCCACCCATATAGTGCCGGTCGGCACTTTATACTGCCGGTCGGCATAAAATTCCTGCAGAAGACAGTTTGACAGCAACAGTAGACAGACAATGCATGGTATTGGATTTTGAGCATATGTAAGCATGGCCAATGCTTCCTATCATGCTTGGGACTCAAGGAAGCATGACCCTTGGTTCTTGGCCATCAATTATGCATCTTGGTGCATGATAGCCTAAGGAACCAAGATTGCATTTCAATGTCAATATGCATGCAACACACAAATGAGACCAAGACCTTATCATGTCAAGATCAAAGGTCTTAGTGACCAAGAGTTGAGACAAGTTGCACCACTTGTAGTGTGAACTTCTCTCAACCCTTACACTTGGTTTGACACCCCAAACCAAGACATGGAATGCATGTTATGCACAACATGGCTCAAATGATGCAATATGACATGAAGTGCAAGACATACCAAATGCAATGCAACATGTTATGGCAAGTGTGCAATACTAGGCATGCAAGATACAAAGTATAATGCAAACATGGACAATTCTTGTAAAAGAACTAGCATATAACAAGGCTTTGCTAATCAAGCATGCAACAAACATGATTCAAGCAAATGTGCAATAGTAGACTTAAACCATAATGGGACAGACCTCAAACCTCCCCAAAACAAAGGCAAAAATGCCCAAAATGATGGACCAACACTCATGCAAACATGCAAGCAAATGGGCCCAAAACCAAGGCATAAACAAGGGCTTTTTACTACCACCAACATGACCATTCATGGCATGTATTAGATAAGAAAAACAGAATTTTAGCATGCAAAAATACACCCAAACCCTTTGATATGGCAGCCCCAAAATACCTTAAACATACAAGCATGCACAAGGCCTATTTCAAGGCATAAAGGGGACACCTCCAAAGCATGAAATAGGTCACATATGCAAACATACAAACATGATTTATGGACTGAAATATGATCCTAAATGATGCCAAATCATGAGGATGGTCTAAGCTAAGCATGCTAGAGGCCAATACAACCAAGGCTTACAAGCCAAAACACAAAGCAACCACATCAAGCACACCAAACATGGCAAAATCAGTGGCTCACAGCCCTTAAACATGACAAATCATGACCAAAGACTTCAATAAGCTAAGCCAAAACATGAAGATATGCAAGGCTAAACATATGACATATTTCTAGGGAAAATGGAGGATTACAAAGCAAGTATAAAAAGCATGCTAAGGACCACAAAACCACTTTTGGACAGAGATGAAATATGATCCAAAACACCCAAGAAAACTCTGAAATGGTGCCAAAAACAAGCAAGCATGTATGTTCCCTTTTAAGCCAAAGACAAAGGCAAAAGAGGGACAAAGGGGAGAGGGGTGTCCCTCCCCTATACAAGACTTCAAACCACCTTCTTTACCACTAAAAACCCACTGGTTTTTAGTGGTGAAAGGACCCAAAACAACAAGGCAAATAAGGCTCAAAGTAAAGACACCAAATAGGCCAAAATAAGGCCTAAAAGGGTGAGTTTGCACTCAAACCACAAAATGACCTTAATGAAAGTTAAAAAGCAAGAAAATCTAAGACTTTTTTCAGTTATACACAAAGCTCAAAACACAAAGCAAGATAGGTAAAAACTTGTTGCAAAAGTGGGGAATCTAAAGTAAAGTGCTCACCCTTGAAGAACACTTGAGGAACAGGTGGTGCAGCCCTCCTCTATTGATCAAAACCAGTCCAAAAACTTAAAAAAAAAGCCCTCCAAGTCCCTCAATCTCGAACTAAGGTGTAATGGTGTGTGTATTAGTGCAAAAGTGAGGTAAAAACACACTATTTAGGCTTAAAACACACACACACAAGGATGAGAGAGAGAGATATAGAGAGAGAGAGATATATATCAGATATATAGATATAGAAGCTCTGGTTTTTTTATCAAGAATGGCTAACCTCTCTCAAAGGGAAAGAGGTGGTGTTTATATAGGCCAAGACCAAGACCAAGCCAAATGACTTAATGGCTAAGCAAAGGAAAAAGGTTCAAGAGGTGCAAGGGGTCTTGGCTTCTTGGAGAAGCTAAGATACCGCCAAGCTTCTCCAAGAAGCTTGGCTAAAGGGTCAACCTTCTAGAAGGTTTAGGGGTTCAAAGGTGCAAAGTGGTCACTCCATGCACGGGATGAGTGATGGTGCATTCCACCGGGCACAAATCATGCACTCAAGGGTGCAAAGGGTGCACGCCACCAAAGAAATCATCGACAAAAGTGCCGGCAACATATAGTGCCGACCGCCAAATATTTTAACAAAACAAAGGCTTGGGTACACATATGCGCCGGTGATGGTAGGGAAGGGCTGGTGTGTGGGGATGGCCAACAAGCCATTCCTCGCCCTTCAAGACAAAAACACAGTGTTTGGTGCAAAACCAGACACAAACGGTCGAGTTCGGAGATCCCGAGGCAGCGTGTAGTCGAGACCTCCGGAACTCCAAACGAACACAAACATGGATAATCACCGAAAGTGTTCAAATGGTGACGCCCAAGTCTTGAGGACGGTCAAAATGGGGTGTCTATAGCTGCCCTCTTTGACAGAACTCGAAGTCATAACAATGACGGGAGTGAATGTCAAAGCCCAGAGACGACCCATTTTTGACAAGGCCGAAGACTTGGACAAACATGCAAGACAAACAAGGTATGCGCCCAAAGGCAGGGGCAAAATGCAACTGAAAATGCAAGAAGCCGAGCATAACTTATGATCATGCAAAGAAAGCTGTAACGAAGCACACATGCAACAGTTTTAAGCTAGCATACACCAAACTACACTACAATGCAGAAAGGATGTAAGAGAATTATGCAATTCTCGATACGTCTCACACGGAGGATACAATACCTGTGCGGCTCGTCTGGTTGCATCGGCCTCAAATGAACTGTATATACAATATCGTGCTTGAAAAGAAAACAAACTTAACAGGTACAATGTTGTTAGCAACATGCATGACAATGCAATCGAAAGTGCGCGACAACGTATGCAATGTGTATAGCAAGATAGTGGGATTGAACACATGTGAGTAAAGCAATGCACGCATGCACGCAATGTGTATAAAAAGGAACTTGAACACATGTGAGTAAAGCAATGCACGCATGCACGCAATGTGTATATAAAGAAACTTGAACACATATAAGTAAAGCAATGCACGCATGCACGCAATGTGTATAAAAAGGAAATTGAACACATATCAGTAAAGCAATGCACGCATGCACGCAATGTGTATAAAAAGGAATTTGAACACATGTGAGTAAAGCAATGCATGCATGCACGCAATGTGTATATAAAAGGAACTTGAACACATATCAAGAAGCAATGCACACATGCACGCAATGTGTATAAAAAGGAACTTGAACACATATCAAGAAGCAATGCACGATGCACGCAATGTGTATAAAAAGGAACTTGAACACATATCAAGAAGCAATGCACGATGCACGCAATGTGTATAAAAGGAACTTGAACACATATCAAGTAAAGCAATGCACGATGCACGCAATGTGTATAAAAAGGAACTTGAAATTGAACATGGTAAAACATGATGCGAAATGCAACGATCGCAACACAAGATGATTGATATGATTTACTGGAATTCACAAGATATATAAAGGATACGGAAGGAGCGCCCTTCGTATGTATCGAGCATCGCCACAAAAGTCATGGCCCGAGGTCAACTCAAGGTCCACTTGCATTCGACAAGGGCATTTTCTTGTATTGTCTTGAATAATGAAGGTGCCAAACCACACAATTGACCCGAACAAGGGCGAAAGGTACAATGACCGCGAGGAGGTTATCGGTATCCATTCCTGCACCGCTACCATGTTATTTTCTCGCTTTACTTTCCTTTTTATTAGAGTTTAAGCATATTGCATTGCCTCAGTGTGTTCTATTTTTGAAATCGCATATTTTTCTTCTTCTTTTTTTAGAAATACATGACGGAAATGAAATTTATTTGTTCAAAAGGTGTTGCATTTGCACGCTCTATGCATCGCATCGCAAGGCATCACATAACAATGTGAATCAAATTGACATCAGATTTTGAAAACGAAGCATCGCATCGTAATAATCGTAGTGAACCAATTACAACTCGATAAGCAAAACAAAGGGACTCGTTATGACTAAGCGAAAGTAGTACAACTCGATAAACAAGACAAAGACTTAAAGAGAGTGAAATACAACTCGATAAGCAAATATACAACAACTCGATAAGCAAATGGGCGCGCCCTCGTGAGAATTGATCACTGGAGGGTATTGGAAGGGGGTGGGATTCTCCAATACTTAGCATGGAAAGCTCAAAGGACAAGGGGAGAACCACCGCCCAGCTAAAAGTCCACCGTCGTGTGAAAAGGCCATCGTCAAACAATGATCCATCGGCCAAAACAGATGGCCGTTGGCAATATATTTGGCCGGCAATCTATTTGGCCGGTCGGCCAAGAATGGGAGGAACCAGAATCGTCGACACTGCCCTCCATTCAACCTTATCTCCTACAAAAGACTCCAGCTTCGTAGTTTTCTTCATTTCCACCCTGATTTACTCCAAATAGAAGAATTCCTTGCCCAAAATCTCGCAACTTGATTAACAACTTGGATGGCTCGGAAAAGTCAATTTCCTGCCTTCTAAGATAAACGCACTATTCACTTTATGCCGCACTCCGCTGCATTTTCCATTTCTTCATGCCGCTGCAAGGTTCTCGAATCCGGTGACACACGCCTTCACTTTTAGCGGCAAGAGGTGTGTCCTACCTTCAAGATTTCCAAGCTCTAATGGAATCGAGCGTAATGAAGAGATTTTGCCCCAACTTCGCTTTTGGCCATGCCCAAGCCTTAGGGCAAATGTGTGGGCTTTCAATACCCGATGCTCGTTTCTCCGATTTGTGATGGGATGCCGATGTTCCGAGCTTGGTTTGCCGCTTTTTCGAGATCGATGATCGCGACCATCATCGGCAAGGCTTCCCAGACACGCCTTTGTTTGTGCATGCCGCCTCATTTTCTATTTGTCTCAGTTCCGGAGGGTCTAGTGTCCGGCTGATTGAGGTTGCCCAAGGCTTGAAGGAGGGCAAAAGTCAGATCGCCATGATTCTCGCCGAGACGCTGTTGGCTTAGACGCCTTTTATCGCCGAGAGACGCACCAGATTAGCAGGAGTCCACTATTACCGCAGTAATGTTTTCCACCCAATCTCACATATATGTTTGCTCACATCACTTGGCCCTCAGGCTCGGTTTTTCTCACAAAAACCCTTTTCTTCCTTTTTTCTCTCATCGTGACATCTCTATTCTTTATTCTCTCATTTTTCATCCCTCCCTGTATGGTTGATGGATAAACCGCAGTTGTGGACTCTTGCCCAAAGATTCAAATTTCAGTTACTTTCTTTCGCAACGCTTAGTTGACGCCTTGATGAGGGTTGGTGGTTCAATGGATGTGCGCTTGTCCGCAGATCAGATTGCTTGGCGGTGCCCTTGGCTCAATCTCCTGAATGAGTTACAAGATGACCCGTCAACCCGGATCCAATTGATTGGCTTGACTCATCGGTCTTCTACTTTCCATTCCAGATCCTCGCGCCAGCCTTGTCATGATCGACTTGTTCACGGAAGGATAGAGTACCCGCCATTCCCGATTCGAGGCGCATACCGCCCGATATGCCACAAAGATGGAGGACGAGAGAACTCGCCCCTCGCCTCCCACTTTCAGTTGCACTTTGTCTGATGAGTGCTTAGATTGGCTTAATGAAGAGGCACAGGAAGGGCCCATTTTGGCATCAGAGGCTTCGACCAGCTCTGGGAGGGGGCGCAGGAGCACCTGACTTGACTATGCCCCGGATTTATTGCTTTATTAGTACTTTCAAGTTTTCTTTGTGAGTGTAATAAAAAGCAACTTCAATTGTATGCAAGAGCAAGAGAACTCTGTATTGAAATCAATGAAATTGAAGGTTGTGGTACTGAAAATTTTCCGCTTTGGTCCAGAAATGGTCTTAGTTGTAAAAAGATTTATTTGAACAAAGTCACCTTTATTAAAACTTTTCAAAACTATTTTCGGTATGGATCAGAATCGACACGCTCGAGATCCGCCACTGAGATGCACAACCCTGGATCCTAGCAACTGGAAAGTTGCCCCTTTGTTTGAACGGTACCGCGGCACTGTACAGCAACGGAAAGTTGCCCCTAGTCTGAATAGCACTGTACCGGAGATTGCGATAGACGCTGATGGACAAAGATGACCGAGATGATCAAATGGACAAAGTTGATCGGGGAAAAGTTTATGGTCAACTTCAGATGAAGTCGCCACGATCCCAAAGATGGGAATCAAGCCTTACGTAGTTCAAAGCTTGGGTTCACTCGAGTATTTTCACTCTCCTTTGGCGCCTAACTTTTGCCAAGGCCGCCTTTATGGTTTTCAACCTTATGAGCTCAGCTTTTATATTTTCTAATTTTTTGTGCTCAATTTTGCCTAGGTCGCCTTTTCGGTTTTCGCCCAGCGAGCCTCTCAGGGTAATATTTCTTCAACTTGTCCATGTTGATCGGTTGGGAGAACTCTAGGCCATCTAGGTCCATCGTAACCACAGCCCACCGACTGTGATAGACTTGATGATATAGGGACCAAATTAATTGGTTCTGAACTTGCCCCTTGGGTCGTGGATGGAGCTCGGTTGTCTTTGAGTACCAAATCTCCTTCCTTCAAATTCCCGACTTAACCTTCTTGTTGAAAGCCCGCAATTCTCGCTGATATCCTTGGACATGGTATAGTGCTTTTAAATTCTTTCTCATCGAAAAGCATGAGTTCCTCAACCGCTTTGTCGCTAATCCGCTTTCATTATTTGACACTACCAATACTGTAAAGACGGACCTCAATCTCTATAGGTAGAACGGCCTCCATCCCATAAACCAAGGAATACGGAGTCGCCTTGGAGAAGTTCTAATTGAAGTTCGGTAGCCCCACGTAGCAAACGGCAACTTATCCGCCAATCCCTAGAGGTTTCCACCATCTTCGCAATATGTGTTTGATGTTCTTGTTACGGCCTCAATCGCCTCCGCTGGTCTGGCGTCGATATGTGGACGACTTATGAAAAGCCACATTGTATTTCTCCAACAAATCAATCACCTCTTTCTTGAAGTGGGAACCATTGTCCAAATGATCTCGCTCGACTCCATAACGGCAGATAATGTTGTTTCGATGAACTTTGCGACATGCGGCCTTCAAGACCGCATAAGATTGGGCCTCGACCCACTTCAGAAAGTAATCTATTGCTACCAAGATAAACTCATGCCCATTCGACTTCTTCGGTAATGTTCCAATCACATCAATTCCCCAAACCGAAAATGGCCATGGCGACGCCATGTTGTACATTTTGATGGCGGATGTTCATGCGATTTGCATGGATCTCGCATTTGTGGCATCGCCAACAAAGCCGATACAATCTTCTTCCATGGTAGACCAGTAGTAGCCCTGTCTGAGGATCTTCCGTGCCAGCATTACCTCATTCATATGTGCCCCACATTCTCCTCCATGGATGGCCTCCATCAGGCGCATCGGCTCTTTAGCTTTTACACACAACTTGTGCATTCCCAGTGACCTTTTGTACAATTTACCCCGCAGATGATAAACCGAATACCATTCTTCCGATTGCCCTTTTGTCCTTGGCATTTGCCTCGTGGGTACGCCTCCTTTTCCAAGAAGTTCCATATGTCATAATACCAGGGGTTGTTGTCCTGCACCTCATCGATGGCAGAGATTGACTCGTAAGCAGGTGCAAATTTCTGGTCAATAATGACTGGACGCATCCGGACTCCAGATGGGATGTCTATCATGGAAGATAGAGTTGCTAACGAATCTGCGAACCTGTTGTTCTCTCTTACCAGGTGAGTGAAATTTAACTTCTCAAACCGAGGAATTAACAAATCCAAGGTCTGGTGGTAAATTATCATCTTTTCCTCCTTGACTTTCCAGTCTCCTTTCGCCCGAGACACAACAAGGTTTGAGTCCCCAATGACGCCCAATCGCCTTGCCCCTAGTTCTAGGGCAGCTTCTAGACCCAGCAATACATGCCTCATATTCTCGCCTCATTGTTCGAGACTTTGAACCGAGCTTGAATGCTAAAGGATACGGAATCGCCAGCAAATCAAGAACACTCCTATCCCATACCAGATTGATTTGACGCCCACAAAGTACATCGCCCAAGTTTCATCTTCGATGTGCAAAATGGCTTCATCTCGAATAGGTACTCAACCGCTTCATCCCTTCAACCGGTGGTCAAGAAGGAACTCGCTACCGCTTCTCCCTTTTACCGACTTATGCGCCACATACTTGAGATCAAATTCGAGAGCAACAAAGCCCAACGAGCTAGCTAGCTACCAGTAAGTGCCGGTTTCTAAAAGATATTTGATGGGATCGAGTCGTGAAACCAACATTACAGAGTGAGCTAACAGTAGTGCCGCAGCCTTCCTAGTAGCCCATACCAAGGCCAAACAAGCCTTCTCCAAATGAGTGTAGGGTCTCAGAATCCAAAGATCTTCTTGCTCAGATAGTAGATGGCCCTTTCCACTTTATCTTCCGACTCTTGTGCGAGCATGCAGCCCATTGTAGTCTCTTGCCATCGACAGATACAATATCAACGGTTTTCCGGCTTTGGTGGTGACAACACGGGTGATTCTCAGAGATACTCTTTAACTGCTCAAATGCGCCTTGGCATCGGCGTCCCATTGAACTTCTTTTCTTTCTTCGTAAGACCAAAAGTGGTTCACAAGTTAAGGTTAGTTTTGAGATAAACCGCCTTATGAATTGCACTTTACCCGTAAAGCCTCAAGACCTCCTTTTCACCATTGGTGGTGGCATTTCTAAGATGGCCTTGATTTTGGAAGGGTCGACTTCGATGCCCTTTGTGTAATCGAATCCCAAAGATTTTTCCCCACAGAACACCAAACGACATTTTGAGGATTCACAAGAACCTAAATTCCTCGATCCTTTGGAAGAACTTTTTGCAAGGCGTGTAGTGGCCCTCTTTCTTTGGACTTGACAATCATGTCGCCCACGACACCTCGACCTCTTTATGGATCATGTCATGTAATATTGTGGTTGCAAGACGCTGATATGTAGCCCCAAAGATTCTTCAACCCAAATGGCATCACTCAGAGTAATATGTACCCCACGGGGTGGTAAAAGCCGCCTTCTCCAGGCCTTCGAGTGCCATTACTATCTGATTATAACCTGAGAAGCCATCCATAAACGAAAGCAAAGCATGCCCTGCTGTGAAATCTACCAACTCGCCGATATGCGGCAAGGGAAAGTCATCCTTCTGACCGCTCGCTCAAATCCTCGAATCCACACATACCCGGATTTCGCCATCCTTCTTCTAAGATCGAACAATGTTGGCCAACCAAGTCGGTATTCGGATACCAGCAGAAGCCCGCCAATAACTGCTTGGTGACCTCTTCCTTGATCTTAATGGCCCAATCAGTAGGATCCTCCCGAAGTTTCGCTTGATGTCGGGCCGGATCAAGAGGATCCGGTCAGATAATCTCAGATCGATTCTGCATGTCTTCGAGGACCACGCGAAAACATCTTTGAAATCTTTTAATAAAGCGACTAAGCGCCATGTTCCTCCGAAGACAACGTGGACCCGATCTCGACTACCGGGTCCTTCTCAAGACTAATGTTCACTAGAGTGATTTCATCCATTAAGGGTTTAACAAACCTCTCGCTCTTGTTCAATTAGTCGCTGCAAAACCGGAGGAATTTCGCCCTCGCTGCTTTCATCAAAATTTTGAAAGTCCCGATTTAAGCAATAAATCAAAGGCACGTAAAAGTACTCGAAACCACATTCACCTCATTCTCATTATGTACTTCCAAACCGCCCAATTCTTCATATAACAGACTCAAAAGAGAACGAAAAAGACGACTCGACAGATCAGGCATCCGGTTATCACCCCCCTAGAATACCGGACTCAGACTCAGACGAGCTGAACTCGATTCGACTCACAAGACTCGGTGGAATCAGATTCCGGCCCACTACCTGACCCGGTGTCGCTGACAAAAACCCTCCTCAGATCGCCAGTGAGGGAGGGTGCGATGGATGCATCCAAAATAGTCAGCGGTAGGACCGCAATGCTTTCATCTCCGATCATGGACACCGAGGAGTTATCCCCAAGCACAACGGGTCGATCAAAGGATCTCAAAGTAGACATGCCAAGTTACCCCCATTTCAAACTCAGGTCCGCAGACTCTAACTCTTTGCTATGCTCATCCTCAATCTGGGTCTGTCCGCTTCTTCAAAGAACATCATCCCCAAGCAATCGCAGTCAAAGAAAATTTCAACCCCGCACGCGCTTTTTTCTGCTCAACCACGGCTCCGAAAACCACGTAATGGAAAATCCTCCTCCCGGACGAAGCCCGCTTAGGGTACCCCGAATGGGCCGATGCATCAATTCAAAGGGTTTCGTCTGCTTTTGCTTTTGGCTCTTCCACCATCTCTTTTCCTTTCTTACCCAATCTTCCTTGGTGGGCAAATAACCCAGTCAAGGTATGGGGTTATGCGGCACTTCGCCATCGCCGCAATGCCCTTACGGCCGCTTTTTTCCTAATCCCATCCCGGATGTATTGGAGCTTGTTCATGAGATATACCGCTGGGCATCGACATATATCCCTTCATTAGCGTACCATGATATTCTCAGACGACCGAGCCTCGCCAAGGTAAAACCCGATATGAACACATCCTCCATGCCATGCTCGATTTCTAGAACAGCGTGGATACCTCCGTGGTGGGTGGATTGATGAATTCCCAAAGACAATGGCTACTCCCTTCCGTAGGGGTATTTCACCATTTGATGCAAAGTAGATGACACCGCTTTCACTTGATGCAGCCACGGCCTCTAAAAGCAAATTAAAAGTCATGAACTTCTAGGACATGAAAATCTATCTCGTCGCCTACCCGACCTTTGTCCGAACTTTAATCGTCCCCATTACTTTCTACTTGTATTGTCGCACGCCGGATGACTCGGTTGGTACGAAATCATGCTTTTCAAGCCAATCGCATATGTCAGCCCCGGGTCAAGGCAGATTGATGGCAACCCCAGATCAACAAGTACCACCAGATCCACTTATCTCTACATTCCACGGAGATGTAGAGGGTTTGTTAGGATTTGTGCCTCGGCGAAGTTCTTTGTCCGAAAAGGTTAATGTCGGGAACCTCCTCCTGAAAACCAAATTTCAACCAGCTTGCTCCGTGTAGTCTCTATAGAGAGCTTGGCCTTATCCATGGCCGCCAAGACAACCGCCTATGTACTCGTGAGGCCATGAGCAATTCCCCTGATGGAGATGTCCGCTTGTATCTTTTTAGCTATTTGAGTACGCCTTCCTTCAAGTCGCTTCCTTTTGCTTCTCACTTTCTATCCTTCCCCGAGGCCTCTGGCCGATCTAAGTGGGGTTTGAAATACCGCCCACTCCACACATGTGGTCGACCTCCAAGGTACCAGTGTCATCAGTTGGTTATTCCCCAATCTTCATCCGTGGGCAAGACATAAGTCCTCATCTTCCCACCACATTCCATCACGCCGACAGACACCGTCTCGTATGGTATGCTTTTTGCGCCGCAAGACCTCCCATCCACATGCCCGCAACATTCTTCGCCTCGTGCTCACAGCAGCTTAACTCCCACATGGGCCTTCGCCTTCCGATTCTCTCTAATCTTCAAAACTTGCTTGTTTCGACATAATCGATCGCTCAATAATCCTCGTTTCGACTAAATGTTCAATAATTTGGCGAAATTTTGACACCGTTTCCCATGATGTACTTCGCTCTTCGATTCTTCCGCCACATCGATATTCTCAACCCCGCCGAGCCCTCGCTCGATCAAACTCTCCTATCACATCAAAGTTGATCGTCCAACCACCCAAGAACTTCAATGAATTTTCATAATCGAACCATGCGATCGCCGATCCTCTAGGTCTTGGTCATCAGAAACCGAGATCGCAAGGTCCTCCCCATACCGTTACACCATCTGCTTCGTCCCAAACTATCCTCGTGAATCACACACAATTCCCTCATATAATTCTACTCCGGCCCATCTTGGCCTATCGATGAAATGTAGTCATCCCACTATATGTCTTCAACATAATTCCTCGATTCCATGACTCGCTCAACCAACTGTTTTCCTTTGGGATTTCTCTCTCGTTTCCTGGTCACCACCGCTAGCTTAGGTTGGGTCATGGAGATGTCCATCATGCACACAAATCGGGAAGAAACACCTCCTGCTTAGGCAAGTGGGTAGGTGTGATATAGATACTAGGTCGAGGACACGGCGGCCCAAAGATGGATGAAATTGAGTCTTTTGGGCGGTGGAGCTTGGTTATGTGTGGGGAGGATTTGTAGTAACATTGGGCTTCTCGGAGGCAAAATCACCCTGCTATCGATGAGATCTTGAATCTCATGACGAACCTAAGCACAGATCGGTGTCATGACCGTGTTGGTGAAATGCACAATACTTGGTCAAGTTATGGGTAGGGGAGTTTTTCCGGTAGGGGCATGCCCAGGGCTTCAGATGTTCTTTTTGATCAAAACCCCAGAGCTTTGGATAGGGGCATATAAAGTGGAGCGAAAGTTCGAGTTTCGGTGGGTATTTAGTTGTTATGGGTTGCTTCCGGACGCACCGAGAATGGCGAGTCGCCAGGCTCTGGTGGGGGTTGGCGGTGACCATGCTTACTTCGGAGGCTCTCGTAGTAGTAGTGCCACTCGGGCCTGCATTAGTGTTGCGGTTGGAGGTCCTTCGGGGTTGTTCCCGATCGTTATCAATCAAGCCTTGCTGCAAGGCATCTTCAATCTGCACCCCCATTTCATGTAGGTCAGAAAAAGTAGGAAAGGGGAGTACTATCATCTTTTGCATCAACTACGACTGAAGATTGCGCACAATCATCCAAATTTGGTCTTTGTCCGTAGGCCTCAAGGTCATCATCGAAGCCTTGGCCCTCCATCTGGTTACGAACTCTGAAAAACTCTCCTTAGGCTCTTGCCTAGTCGTCTCGAGATCATGGGTCGTAATCTCAATCTGTATTGTATGAGTATCGCGCGATGAAGGCCTCACCATTTCGCCCCAATTCCTCTTAACGCCATCTTCTAGCTTGGCATACCATATGGTCGCCACACCGACAGGTCCGCCAAATAAAGACAACTTCGAGCCTCATCGAGGCCCATTGGCCTTAGAACATCCGAAAACAATTTTAAGTGCACCATGGGGTCCCCTTGACCACAAATCGATCAATATGAGGCATTTTGAATCTATTGGGCACACAAAGGCTTCGTGTATCCATCTTCAATGTCGGGATGGTCTTGACCCTTGGGATCTCTTGAACAACTTTTCAAGCTTGCTCAACTTTAGTGCGGTGGATCACTCAACTCAAAGGAGAGTCCCAGAGGTTGGTGGGTGTTTTTGATAGCCGAGGTTGGATTTGAGGTAGGGTTGAGGTGGGGTGGTCCTGTGGGGAATTTCAGATCATTCTCAACATTGGCTGCCTCCCCGAGGTTGGAACTCCCGGTGGGGAGGAACTTGATGCGGCAGATGCTCCGGCTTGTCGCTTTAGCCCGGCAATTGTCTCGCTGCCTTCACTAGTGTGGCTCGGTTCGGGCGACTCGCCGACGGACGGCATCCTCACGCATTGTTTTCATGCTCTTGGAGGTGGCGCACCATCTCCTCCAAACTAGCCATACTATATTCGCTCGTTGAATTACCGGTATATATTCTCTCTCAGGTGACACGAACCTCGATCCCTATCAACACAGTGGGGTAGATAAGGCCCTCCGAATCGATCACTAGATCGATGTCCTCGTCGATCGACCTCCGCCTAGTAACCGGGGTAGTGAGTAGTACATCGTTGTCCGCCTACCGATCCTCGATCGATGGAGTCGACGACCTCTAGTCCAGAGTGCTTGGGAGTATCTATCGGGTCAAGCAATCGTGCTCAACTACCTAGTAAAAAGATAAATAAAGCGATAAATAAATGTATAATTGGACAAAGACAATGGCATAAAATAAACATACAACACACGTTGGATATCATAACACACCGCTAGTGAACCGGATACACTGCTCCTCAACATCGATCATCGCTTTCAATCATTGCCCCCATGTCTCAATCTGCACCCACAGATAACCGATTCCCCAAAATATCATATCGTGCCTCAAAGTCGATATCAAAACTCGCAAACTGATATGTGCATTCCCTGTAGAGATACACTCTAAAAGCACATAACATGTAAAAGAGAGCCAATACACCCCTATGTTGGGGTAGGGTTTCGCCCTATTTTGTCAGAGCTAGGGTTTCACTACGCACACATGTTTCAAACAACCTATATCGTAAGCAACCCGTCCTAGTTTGGAATGGTCACTATGGATTTCAATATGCACTAGGTCGAATGGTCAAAGGGTGCCCTAAGAAACCGGGTTTGTGTTCCCATATCGGCAGAGCTTGCAACCGTCACTTTATGGTCATGCCTTGACAAGACAAGCCTCCAAAGAAACCGCCAGAATAGCAGATGGCCAACACGGTGTCCTAGGCGCACTAATGCACATGCAATGCAAAGAAACACATAAGTGTAGTCAAACAGATATCACGAAGTTCGAGTCAAGCTCTAAACTCCCCAAGAGAGTCGCCAGAATCAGACGCCCCGAACGCATCCTCGAGAGGAGCCTGCTCGTTCGACATCGGGTCTACTACGCTCAAGGACTCAAATGTCACGGTTCTTAATCTGAACCAAAGAGTCCAACTCTGGCAAATCGTTTTGAGAAAACAGATTTTTGAAAAGAAGTGCCAAACATGGACTGCTTTGCCAGATATAGAGTCGGCACCTAAATATTTTTTAAAATGGGAAATTTAGGAAACCCTGACTCGGTGCCGAAGGCCACGGTCCGCTATCACCAAAGTTGTCTTGGCTCGAGCTTGGGTACGATCGGGAAGGTCAACTATGAGCACTCTTTCGCCTATTCAAGACCGGCCTCTACTAACCATGATATCCGATTTTGAAAACATTATGCGTTCTTGTTCCAATTGTTAGCC
This sequence comes from Camellia lanceoleosa, assembly GCA_025200525.1. Classification (NCBI taxonomy): domain Eukaryota; kingdom Viridiplantae; phylum Streptophyta; class Magnoliopsida; order Ericales; family Theaceae; genus Camellia; species Camellia lanceoleosa. The sequence continues at coordinate 112,614 of JANUSC010000467.1, forward strand.
TAGAATTACTATGTTATGCGCGCAGCAAACAAGTATAGACTAGATTGCCTAATTTGGAAATAAGCATTGCATATCCGTTTGTTTTGAAAAATGCTTTGGAATTTGCTACTCGCAAGTAGGCTAAAATACGGATTTCAATGAGTTTTCCAACTCAAACAATCCAACCTTCACCCACAGGCATTCAAACAATTATATCACATAAGAAGCTAGCCTCATGGTAAGCATACTGTCATGTTAACATTCACACGCATGCGAGATGCTAAAGCATAAATACTCACATCGTACTCCGTGCCAAAACAATAAACTGGTTAGCAAACATGCATGCCCTAGTTCATTTTAGAGTGACTAATGCATCGCATGCAATGGTGTAATCTAGACAGTTCGACTATCCTAAGCATGGCATGTGAAATGCTACAAGTAACAAGTATTCAATTTGGAAATTGAAATACAATGCGTTAGCGTGATGTACCGAGTCTTGCATGTAAGATGATGTATGGATGCACGCATGCTATCATACTGTATGCTAATTTAAATATGCCCTAATCTACCATCGTAAGCAGGTAAATAAAAGGGAAGAAAGAAATGGGGGTTGGAAGACATACACACACTCACACACCCTTATTACAAATACGCCCTCATTCGGAGGGACCAAAAGAATATACAGTCCGAATAATGAATAAATAAATTATTACAAAATTTCTAATTACTTAGTAAATGAATGCAAAAGAAAGGAGGCCATAGCCCCCGCCGGATGCGCGAATGATGCATGCTCGATCCGACTACCGGAAACCCGCATTATGCCATCGCCGCTTTTTTTTATCGCCCCGCTTTTCAAATTTGCCAAAGTCCTGTAACACCTTCTATGCATGCCGATGCACACCACCGGCCGAGGAAACACCCACCGCCATTTAAAATTTCCATCGGCCGCTTAGGGGTTATCGGCCACCCATATAGTGCCGTCGGCACTTTATAATTTGGTCGGCATAAAATTCCTGCAGAAGACGCTTTGACAAAGAACAGAGATGACAAAGGCATGTTATGGATTTTGAGCATATGTAAGCATGGCCAATGCTTCCTATCATGCTTGGGACTCAAGGAAGCATGACCCTTGGTTCTTGGCCATCAATTATGCATCTTGGTGCATGATAGCCTAAGGAACCAAGATTGCATTTCAATGTCAATATGCATGCAACACACAAATGAGACCAAGATCTTATCATTTGTAGATCTAAGGTCTTAGTGACCAAGAGTTGAGACAAGTTGCACCACTTGTAGTGTGAACTTCTCTCAACCCTTACACTTGGTTTGACACCCCAAACCAAGACATGGAATGCATGTACACAACATGGCTCAAATGATGCAATATGACATGAAGTGCAAGACATACCAAATGCAATGCAACATGTTATGGCAAGTGTGTAATACTAGGCATGCAAGATGCAAAGTATAATGCAAACATGGACAATTCTTGTAAAAGAACTAGCATATAACAAGGTTTTGCTAATCAAGCATGCAACAAACATGTTTCAAGCAAGCAATAGTAGACCTAAACCATAATGGGACAGACCTCAAACCTCTCCAAAACAAAGGGCAAAAATGCCCAAAATGATGGACCAACACTCATGCAAACATGCAAGCAAATGGGCCCAAAACCAAGGCATAAACAAGGGCTTTTACTACCACCAACATGACCATTCATGGCATGTATTAGATAAGAAAAACAGAATTTTAGCATGCAAAAATACACCCAAACCCTTTGATATGGCAGCCCCAAAATACCTTAAACATACAAGCATGCACAAGGCCTATTTCAAGGCATAAAAGGACACCTCCAAAGCATGAGAGAGGTCACATATGCAAGCATACACACATGATTTATGGACTGAAATAGGATCCTAAATGATGCCAAATCAAGAGGATGGCCTAAGCTAAGCATGCTAGTGGCCAATACAACCAAGGCTTGCAAGCCCAAAATGCACAACAACCACATCAAGCATGCCAAACATGGCAAAATCAAGGCTCACACTCTTAAACATGACAAATCATGAGCAAAGACTTCAATAAGCTAAGCCAAAACATGAAGATATGCCAGGCTAAACATATGACATATTTCTAGGGAAAATGGAGGATTACAAAGCAAGTATAAAAAGCATGCTAAGGACCACAAAATCACTTTTGGACAGAGATGAAATATGATCCAAAACACCCAAAAAAGCTCTGAAATGGTGCCAAAAACAAGCAAGCATGCATGTTCCCTTTTAAGCCAAAGACAAAGGCAAAAGAGGGACAAAGGGGAGAGGGGTGTCCCTCCCCTATACAAGACTTCAAACCACCTTATTTACCACTAAAAACCCACTGGTTTTCAGTGGTGAAAGGACCCAAAACAACAAGGCAAATAAGGCTCAAAGTAGAGACACCAAATAGGCCAAAATAAGGCTTAAAAGGGTGAGTTTGCACTCAAACCACAAAATGACCTTAATGAAAGTTCAAAAGCAAGAAAATCTAAGACTTTTTCCTGTTACACACAAAGCTCAAAACACAAAGCAAGATAGGTAAAAACTTGTTGCAAAAATGGGAAATCTAAAGTAAAGTGCTCACCCTTGAAGAACACTTGAAGAATGTGGTGCAAATTTCATCTAGTGATCAAAACCAGTCCAAAAACTCAACAAACAACCCTCCAAGTCCCTTAATCTCAAACTAAGGTGTAATGGTGTGTGTATTAGTGCAAAAGTGAGGTAAAAACACACTATTTAGGCTTAAAACACACACACAAGGATGAGAGAGAGAGAGAGAGATATAGAGATATATATATATCAGATATATAGATATAGAAGCTCTGGTTTTTTGATCAAGAATGGCTAACCTCTCTCAAAGGGAGAGAGGTGGTGTTTATATAGGCCAAGACCAAGCCAAATGACTTAATGGCTAAGCAAAGGAAAAGGGGCAAGAGGTGCAAAGGGGTCTTGGCTTCTTAGAGAAGCTAAGACAGCTGGCCAAGCTTCTCCAAGAAGCTTGGCCAAAAGGATCAATCTTCTAGAGGGTTTAGGGGTGCAAAGGTGCAAAGTGGTCACTCCTGTGCACGGGGATGAGTGATGGTGCATTCCAGCTGGCACAGCTGGCATGCACCATGCCTCAGGGGTGCAAAGGGTGCACGCCGGCCAGCCAAAGAAATTATCGGCACAAAAAAGTGCCGGTCGGCAACATATAGTGCCGACCGGCCAAATATTTTAAGAAAACAATGCCGACGGTACACATATGCGGCCGGGGGTGGGAGGGGAGGGGCGGGGGGGGGGGGGGAGGGCCAACAAGCCATTCCTCGCCTCTTCAAGACAAAAACACAGTGTTTGGTGCAAAACCAGACACAAACGGTCGAGTTCGAGGATCCCGAGGCGTATGCCAGAGTCGAGACCTCCGGGAACTCCAAACGAACACAAACATGGATAATCACCGAGTGTTCAAACGGTGACGTCCAAGTCTTGAGGATGGTCAAAAATGGTGTGTCTACAGTGTACTACATATCCCAAGAAGTTTCCAGCTGATACGCCAAAAGCACATTTGAGAGGATTAAGTTTCAACTTGAACTTTCTCATTCTTTCAAAAGCTGCTTCCAAGTGAAACAAATATTCTTCCATGGATTGGGACTTTACTACAATGTCATCAATGTAACACTCTAAATATCCTCCAATGAGATCATGAAAGATAGTGTACACAGCCCTTTGATATGTAGCCCCAGCATTCTTTAGGCCAAATAGCATTTTAACCCATTCGAAGGTACCAATGTTCCCAAGACATCTGAATGCTGTCTTGTGGATATCCTCTTCTGCAATGCAGATTTGGTTATAACTAGAGTACCCATCCATCATTCATAAAATCTTGTGCCCTACTAAACTATCCACCAATAAATCTATTATGGGCATGGGGTACTCATCTTTTGGAGTTGCTAAATTCAGGTTTTTGAAATCGATGCATACCCTCATTTTACCATTCTTCTTAACCACAAGCACAATATTGGATAGCCATTCAACATACATAGCTTTCCTAATAAAGCCTGCCTTATGGAGCCTAAGAATTTCCTCCATGACCTTATGAATCACTTCAGGACTCATCCTCCTTGGTTTTTGCTTGTACGACTTGAAATTAGGTCTCATAGGGAGTTTATGTTCTACCAATGACCTATCCAATCCTGGTAGTTCATTCTAAGACCATGCAAAATAATCTTTATATCTCTTTAAAACCACCAACAACTGGTTCCTGTTAAGAGCATTTAACCAAGCACTTATATAGGTGGGCTGCTGTGTAGAACCTTCCCCCAAGTTAACTTCTTCCAACAGGTCTTGTATCTAAGAGCTTACTAATGCTTCTTTTTTAATTTCTTCCGTCTTCGAAGCAATTTCTTTACTTTGTTTGGTCCCAGTTCCTTTGATTTAACATATTTGCTCTCCTCCTCATAGACAAAGTCTGTCTATAAGGCTTGTTCTTCCTGTATCTCCTGGACTTTTGTTTCATGTCCAACGCAAGATTTATCAAAGGCAAAAACCTAACTCGTTGTCGCTTCCTCGCTATGCGACCAACCACCATCGCTTCTTTCTCTTGCTCTTGCACCTTCTGGACTATTGATTTTACGTCCAATACTGAGAACTTAATTAAAGCCAAAGATCTGGCTTCCTGGGCATCTTTTTGCCTACAACCAGGCATCATTGTCATCCTTGGCGACAAATTCTTCATCAGCACTTTCCTGGACTAAGAGCTTCAGGTATGCTAATTCCTCATCAGTCGTCATTTCGACTGATCCATCAGGTTTTCTCAGTATACTGAGTAGTATCACTCATTCAGTATACAATTTGGCCTCTGCAAAATCTGTACAAGCTATGAAGGGTTGAGGGTCTGCATTGATCTCCTCTATCTCTCTATTACACAAGGCCATCATTATTTTCTGATGTAGAGAGGAAGACACACATTTGTTGGTATGAATCCAATCCCTACCAAGTAGAGAATTATACTGAGCATTGCTGTCGATAACGAAGAATGCCGTCATGCAGTCCCTGGTTCCCACACTCAGGTTAATGGGAAAAATACCCCGAGCCATCTGTTTGTCTCTAGCGAAACCAACAATGGTTGTGCTGGTTGGGATTAATCTTGGGTTCCTTTTTCCTAGTTTCTTCAAAGAAGATTTCGAAAACAGGTTTACTGCTACCCCATTATCCACCAATACCGGGTTCATCTCAGATCCCATCGGGAAGGCCTTAATATACAAGGGTTTGATATGCTGTGTCATGGATGTCGTGGGATACTCAAAAGGGTATGAGAGGTTAATACTCAACTCTTCCTCACTCTTGTCTCCAGTTTCCATTGGTGTGGCCACTTCGGATTCGTCTTGTACCATACTAACTTTGGAGTCTTCACTAGAAACCGGAATTGGGTCAATCTCCTGACCTTCTTGCTTTTCATCTTTAGCTTGGAACTCCTGTGGTAATATATGCACCATATTCACTGACACTGAAGGAAACGAGCCAAATTGGACGACTGGCTGTATCTGTTTTTTTTCTTGGCCAACTAGTTCAATTACTTCAGAAGCATCTTCCATGCTGCATTTTGGCACTTTAGTACTAGTGACTTTCTTCGAATGGTCTGTTTCTGCTGGTTTTTTGACCAAAAATGTATGTTCAGCCATGAAAGCTTCAAACATTTCCTCCTTAACCATCTCATTCCTTTGGCCTAGGCCAACTTCTCCCTCTGTCTCACTATCGCTTTCCATCAAAGCCCTTTCCAATCTTGCTAAACTGGATCTTTCTTTGGCTTTTAGTTCAGAGTGAACTTTGGCCAATTGGTCTCTACTGCAACTTCTTTTGTCTTGAGAAGTCGATTTTGGACTATGATCTAACTTTGGACTTTTTCTTCCCTCTGTTTGGTCCTTTGACTGGACTAATGAATAGCTTTCCCCACGGTCTTTCAGATCCTTCTGGTACTGAGTGTACCTTCGTTGGATCTTTCTCCTATGGGATCTAGAAATCACTGGGACCATATTTGATTCCTTTGTTTTTGGATGCTTTAGTAACACCCAATTATTTGGGGCCACCAAGGGAGGTTTAACCATCCTACCCTGGTCTCTAACAACATTTCTTTGGGTAGGTATTTCCTTAGGTTTATTCTGCATGACAAACCAATCTGGAACTCCAGGTACCCATGAACCCACTAGCTCAGTTGTTGAACTGTCTCTTTCTTCCTTCGCCGGCCAAGTTGCTGTGAAGGCCACTACTTGCCCTCGACTTTTTTTGGGCCTAATTCAGGCCTTCCATGAAGGTGGCCATTTTCCATCTTGTGTGAGGCTAGTCTAGGGGGCCAATCTCTGGCTTTGATACCATAACTTGAGCCCACTTCAGGTCTCTTCTCAAGATGATTGCCCTCCATTTTATAATAGTTGGGTAGTCTAAACTCAAGTAGAGGTCTTTTGCCCTTGGAGTGCACTCTAGTGGCTGTTGACCCAACTATAAATAGCTGCTGCCTAGGACCAGTTGGATATGGCCTTTTGTTACATGCACTGGTTGGTTTAGGACACCTCTACACATCCTTGTAATATTATTTCCCATCAATCGGAAGCCCTTTCAACCACTTGTAGCTTAACCTGCACCTGGGACACATTCTTTGCATGACAGTTGCCTCTAAAGAGTCATCATCCAGTGCCTCCTCATCAGAGTCTTCCCTCTTGTCTGCAAACCCCTGTCCAATAGTTGGTGAACTTCTAGCATCTTTCTTGACAATAGTCTAGCTGGCAACATGCATTTGCACATTAACCTTTTTCAATTCCTTCAAGGATAAGTTCTGGAAGTTTGGCACAATAACATTGGCTGCAACTTCTCCAATTTTTTGGAATGGATTAGTGTCAATCCCCATAACCTTTTCTACTTTAGCTGGGAATTTTAAACTCTCCTTTCGAATTTGTTCTTGGATCTTGTCCCGAAAAACAATACAGCTTTTAGTTGAGTGAGACCAAGAATTATGCCATTTACAATACATTTTTCCTTTAAGTTCCTCTGGAGACGGAATTTTGACTCCTTTTGGTAACTTCAGGAAGTTTGCTGCAAGCAAATGATCAAAAATTTCATCTGCCTTTGTTAAATCAAAAGAATATTTCCTATGAAGGTCTTTCTTTTTAAACTGTTAGTCTATTGTTGTGTCCTTATGAATTAATGTCTCACAGATCACAAGTTCTTTCCCTACGATCTCTGCTACATCAATCTCATAATTAGGATCTCTACAATACGTCTTGTATAATACATTACTTCGACCTTGTTCTTCCTTTAGTAATGTTTCATACCTAGACACCTTATAGGTTAGTTTTATTAAGTCTCTAAACTCAGTTGAGTCAAACTTTTTTCGAAGCCTAAACCCTAAACCATTTTGAGCCAATCTCATGAATTCAGTTCGTAGGATGATCCTATATTTGTTTCAGGCTCTTTTGAATCTAGTAATAAATTGAGCACTTCTCGTTAGGCCTTTGACTCAACCTTGCTAAGTCTGCCATGGAAACTTCGCTCCATTTGGAAGAATTGGGCATGAAACGCTCCTCCATTTGTTGCCAAGTTTGGATAGAGCTGTGGAAGGTTAATATACCATACAAAAGTCGCCCAAGTTAGAGAATTTGGGAATGCCTTAACTTCATGTAATCATTATTGGTAAATTCACCACATTGGGCAGCAAACCTAGCAATATGCTCTACCGTTGACTGGTTTCCATTCCCATAAAAAAGTGCAAAGTCTGGTATCCTAAACCCTCTTGGGTATTCATATACCCTATCTACCCATTCTGGATATGGTTTCCTGTACACAGGAGTTTGAACCCCTCGAGCCATCGGTCTACACATCTCTTTAACAATATCAGTAATTTGGTCCCTAGGAACCATATTTTGTGCTTGTTGAACCGCTACTGGAGGAACAAACATAGGATTTGGTGGACAACCTTGTGCCTGAGGTCCTCTTGGTCCATAGGGCGATATATTGTGACTGGTTGTCCTGTGTGGTGCCGGGCTGTTGAGGGTATGGCTGACCCCTCTGAGCCTGTCCTGCGAAAGGACCTGCGAAAGGTGTTGGAATAGGTGTTGTGTCTCTTCCAGTCGCAAGAAACCCTTCCAACCCCTCGAGTATAGATTCCAACAAAGGATTAGTGAACCCCCTTGTGCCAGCTATGGCTTTGAACATGGGATTTGAAAGCATTCTTATGTCATTTTCTTATGTTGGCCCGGATCCACCAATTTTCATGGTTTTATTGTTAAGTAATGAGGCATTTTGATTTGTTACAGGCCTTGAAAAAGGGTCATACTAAGACTGAGGTGGTGGTCTTTCATAGTTTTGATTACTAGTTTGACCATTAGTATGTCTATTACTCTGCATTGGCTGTTTATCTTTAGCCAATCTTTGTTGAGGGACATTTGAAATTTCCTCTATGTGCCTTGCGTTAGTTGGATGATGAGTATTCATTCGATCCATAAAGGATATTGCCCATCTTTCCATTGTGTTCATTAACTGCTGTCCCATGGCATCTACCGGGCCTCCCATGGATTCATTGGTGAGTAGATGGAACAATGGATGGTCCAATTCCTTGGTCTCGGCCCAATATTTTGAACATGTGGTACTTGTTCTAAAGTCGGGTCTGCTCGATTATAGGTTCTCGATCAAACACGATTTCCACCGGATGTGTTATCACATTATCCTCTCGATTAGATATTTCTACCTCTCCTTCCATGCCTTCTTCCAAGCGCTCATTTTCTCTTTATCTCCTATATCAAGCCATTTCAATTTGTCCCACCGGGTGTGCCAAAAATATATGTTGGCTTTTTGGCTTTCAAAGGTTATTATTGTAATTTTAAGCGTGCCAGTAAGGATCAATCAGTTCTTACAAAAGATTAATTACCAACCAATTATCAGACGATTGTATTTTAGTTCTTCCAGCCTCAATGAAGATGACTTTTACTGGTGGCTTTGTTTAGAAGAATTAAGCAAACAACGATTAAATGAAGAACAATTGTAGCATTTCGTTAAGTAAAAATGAAATACTTACAATGATCCAATTCAACCTCGTAGAGGTTTACAGCAACAAGCTACTTGAAACGACTCCTATGAACGAAGTGCGGTGCAGGAATTTGAAGTACAGAAATGTAAAGAACAAGAAATATAAAAACTAGAAGGAAAAATAAAGTAGATAAAAACTAGTTTTTTGGATATGAGTCTGGGGCTTCTTTCTGGGGCCTTCTCTGCTATTTATACTTCTGAATGACAACCATCAAAAGGAGTTTTTAACCATTGAATCATCCCTCCATGATCGTTGATCATGTTTTCTCACAGTTAACTCCACTACGCCATGTCTACAATTAGGCTTCCCTCATGATTTTGAATTTAAATATATGAGTAACTATTAAAGCCACGTCATCTTGCATCTCTTTGCTGATCTAGTGCTATGCAGATCTACAATAACCAATACTAACTTCCATGTGTGTGATTACGATTGAAGATTTGAATTGTCTTACCGTATTGCCCTCATTTTGCCACGTGTTGAACTGTGGTTGGCCTATACAAAATATGTAGCCAACAATTATGTCAAGTCTTGTTGACATATATATGTACGCTTGCAGAGGATATTGAACTTAGCTTTCAAGTCAGACATGTGGTCGCTTTTGGTGACTTGAAAATAGTAATATAGATAGTCTGTTTGATAGAAGCAGTTCGGTGGATTTGCAGTGCCAATTCCCAGAATCATGGCTTGTCCAGTCCTTTGAGCTTCTTCTTTTTCCAATTACATATGTATATAGCTGCTTAATTAAATTAATTGTCTCTATAAAAGCTTGTAAAACTGTTGGATAGATAATTAAACCCCGTTTGGGAATTGGCTAAAAACTATACTCCCAAATGGGCTTTAATTGTGGTAGAGAGAACTTTGAAGAAAGTACACGTCTTGCCATTTGTACAGGTGAAATTTTTACTCACCAAAAATTAAAAGCGAAAGGTGAAGGGATCAAACTGAGATTTAATGAAAGTGTATAGATTAAAGTAAGATTATTGATGAAAATGTAGAGACATTAACGAGATGGGAAAAAAAATGTCACGTTTAACTCGCATGACAAGTTTTGTCAGCCTTGTTAACAATAGTTTGACAGATTGGTAGCGTCGTAATTTGATTTGTAGAGAGTTGATGACCATAATTACAAATAAAAAGATTAGAATGTGGTTATTATGAAAGTACAAGATATTGAGTACAATTAACCCTGCTAAGTTAAAATGTCAATCTAATTTGTGTGTGACACAAAACAGGTTTTCAGTTGGATTGAGAGAGCATTGAGGAAAGTGGTTTCACATAACATACTTTGTCGTGATTTATATGCTAATGTTGTGTTTGGTTAAGACATTTGAGGAGGGATTTAAAAAGAAAAAAGAAAAAGGTATGTGAAATTAGGTAAAATATAGGTATATTTTATTTATATTTCACCTAACTTTTTTATTTCCCTTTTCAAATTCCTCTTCAAATCCCTCAACCAAACACAGTATAAAAAAAAATTAGTTTTATCTATCATGATTTTCTGTAGCATAAACATAAACATCAGCAATACCACGACTTGGAAGACCACGAGGATGTTATTATTATTTTAGAATCAAAATTTTCGTCTCAAAAAAAAGTAAGGCTTGTTGGCATCAAGTTATTTTTTTTAAAAAAGTGAATTTATTAGTCATTTTTTAAAAATTTTGTCACTAAATTTTTATTTGTTTATTTTATTTTTCGGAATGATATTTTAAAAGGGACACATGTGACATAAGAAATTGATCTAATAATTTTTGTAATATTTTTTTTAAAGATGAAAATGTTTAAGTTTTTAAATCTTTAGTATGAAAACCATAAGAATTAGGTAAAGAAGCAATGATTAAATCAATTATCTACAAGTAAATTTTATTTTAAAAGTATAGGTGTTTTCTTAAAATGAAAAATAAATAAAAATCAATAAGAGAGTAATTGCAAATATGATAAATATTATATTATCAAATAAAATAATAGTCCATTATAGTGAAAACGTCAATAAAATCTACCTGAGCCTAAGCCTAACAACCACTCAATTACTACCTACATACAACTCCTATAATAGGAGAGAAATAAATATCACCACAAGATATCGAACACTTCGTCATGGGAGTTAAATTCGAGATTTCACACTAAAAAGTGTTACAAAATCATTAAACCAAATGCCCGGATAAGTTTAACATGAAACGTATGGTCTACAAATTTGATTGACCCTTTGAACAAATATATGTACCAAAAACCTTCCCTACAAATTTGATTTGAGTAAGCAAGGTTTCGTGGAACACATGGTCTACAAATTTGATTGACCCTTTGAACAAATATGTACCAAAACCTTCCCTACAAATATGATTTGAGTAAGCAAGGTTTGGTTTTAAAAGGTAAGATTTTAACTAATCGTCATATACATAGTTACTTTCTATGCATTTACACTCCATATGGATTGGATCCCACAAGGATAGACCTAATTAAATTTGAAAGGAACAGCCAACGAAGCCCCCATCGTCATGATGCTAGATGATTTTTTTTAGATGATTTCTTTTTTTTTAAAAAAAGGGAAACACGTGCTACTGCAACCCATATAAAACAATGCAGCCCCACTGGGTGAAACCACGTCGTTTCACATAAAAAAATAAAATAAAATAAAAGCAACAGTCTTCATGGTTTTAGAATAGGAGTGGACATTAGTCCATTTGATGTTTTGTTTGTTCGGTTTACTCTTATGTTTTTAAGATTTGGGAAGATTATTTTAATTTATAGGGTCACGTTGGATTAATATTTTTAACCTAATATATTAATGAATTAGGTTTGAGATTTATATTTTCAACCTAGTCCGGCTCAATCACATATTAAATTAATTAATTAATTATAATATTTTAAAATATATATTTCTTGTAGGGATCTATATTTTATTTTTGTTGATTTTATTGAAATTTTCACTTGTGGCGATGTATGATTGAATTAATTTAAAAAATCTTTAAATTTATAATGATGTCAGTATATTTATTTAAAAAATATAACGTGTGATTGAATTTAATTCCAATTTTTTTTTTTAATATATAACCCGATGGGTAAATTTGAAATTTATAATTATTTTTTGGGAAATTTACTGATAAGTCCCATGTATAAAGTTCAAGACCCAGCTAATCCTCAAATAAAATACTTGCACTAATTAGTCCAATACATTTTTAATTGTTACCAAAAAATTCTTCTTTTTTTTTTTAAAACTTACAGACACTGTTCACATCTTACTACCGTCGGACTTCCGTCAAATAGTCTGGAGACTCGTCGGAATGTTCAACATCGCCGGGAAGTCGTTGGAGTATCGTCAGGAAGTCGCTGGAGTTTCACCGGAAGTTCACCGGAGTGTTAAGAACGTTAATGGATGTCGTAATGTTCGTAACGCTCATCGGACGTTAAGAATATCACTGGAGACCCACCGACATGTCTAGAATATTGCCGCAAAAAAAAAAAGAATAAATGGATAAATTATAGCAAAAAAAACTTAGCAAAATGTGCCAAATAGTGATAAACTAAAAGGAAAAAAAAATGACACGACAAAAAACAGTAACAATGGAGAAAACATATGTTATTTTTCAATTTTTGTAAGGTTCAAGCAAATAATCCCCAATAGTGATCAAACTGAAAAGTTAGTTTTGAAAGCAGAAATGTTACAGTTTCAAAACAAAAATCTATTAAGTATTTATCCTTATTAATTAAACTGAAAAACATGTTATGAAACTGTAAAATTTTACAGTTCTAAAGAATGTTATAAAACTGTAAAATTTTACAGTTTTATACCATGATTCATTCCAGCACCAAAAAAAAATTTGAAACTTCAAAATTTTACAGTTTTCACCGCCTGTAACTAAAACTCGAAAACTACTTGTTCAAAATTTGAAAATTTTCTCTATTAGAACAGAAAAGCAGAAGTGTATAGCAGAGGAAAAAAAAAAGAGATCGAAAAAGAAAGGCGGATGTAGAAAGAGGATTGTACTCCGGCAACTATTTTGTGTTTAGATCTAGCCAAATCTGATGTAGATCTACTCAGATCTGATGTAGATCTGAGTAGATCTACATCAGATCTGAGTAGATCTACTCATCTTCTTCGTTGGAAATATATCATCTTCGCCGTCGGTGAGAGTGAAGTCACGAGTTGATTTCGATGGTTGGTGGTTATCGGTGAACCCCGATCAATGGAGAAAGACATGATCACCGGTCGTTGTCCATAACAAAGACGATGAGAGAAAAATGTAAAAAAAAAAAAAAAAAAGAGAGAGAGGAAAACGTAAAGAGAGAGGCAAAAAACAGAGAGAGAGAGAGAGAGGAAAGGACTTTTGAGTCTACTCAAAAAGTTACAAGATTAAATGGTGTCTACATATTCCACATAGGATCTGTTGATAATTTCTCCTTATTTTTTAAACTATGTTTAGATAAATGTAGAAACTCAATGTTAGGCCAAGTAAGGCCAAGCCGGACTTAAAAAAACACAAAATTCCTTATGATATAGTGCTGCGGCCCAACCCAACAAATGTCCACCCTAGTCTATAATGAATCTCTTTCTTAAATTGATTGTTATGTTTATTATTATTTTATTATGAGAATTGTGATTTTGTTCACACAAATTATTTTTGATTAATTAAGTGGTGTCTTTTGTTAATACAATTTGAAATGTACGAACAAATTCATTTTTTTATCATGGAGACTGATTATTGAATTTATACTATTGTTTGATTACGATTGTACAAAATTTAATTTTCTTTAGGTCTTACTTAATCGCATGCATATCAAATAACTCATTTCATTAATCAATTAATAAGTCAATGACTTTTTTGTAATGATATGAAAAATATATTTTAATTAAGAAAAATTTATTAGAAATTTTTTTTAAGTGTTTGTATTTCAATTAGTCCATAAAATATTCTTGTATTCTAATAAGTCCTATTATTTGAACATTTGATTTACCAAATCCTAATTCTCATATTTAATGTATTTTATGGACATTTCTACCCTTACAAATATTTTTTGAACGGTTAGCGATTTGGTGATTTGAATATTTATATTTTACAATGTGAATATTCGCATTAATGATCTGAACATTCACATTACGGAACATTCACAATGTAAATGTGAATATTATTAAAGGTCTTTTAGTAATTATGTCACCTATAAGACTTAATGGAACATAACAAAATAATGTGAACTAAATATAATATAAATAGGTGAAAAGGGATTTATGAAAAAGTGCCCATTTAATTAATAGTTTTGATAATTTTATTGTTGTATTAAAAAGTAAGTAAGAATTTTATTTATTTTTTACTAACTCTATTACATGACAAATACTAATGAGAGAGCATTTGTAATTTTTATAAGAGACATGTATTCCTCATCCATCTATTTCAATTGCTTCGTTTTTTTTTCCATTTTTAAAATATTGAAATCTTTAATTCAATTGAAGAAAAGTACTAAAATTACATTTGTACGGGATGAAATATTCTTTATTCTCCATACTCTTTGAATCCAAGCTTCACGTAACGTTGCTTAACCTACGAACAGAAAGATGGTGAGCTGCCCGACGGTGTGCTTCCGGATAAACCCTCCGATGATCAAATCAGCACTCTTGGAGAAGAAGAAGAATAAAAAGAGCACTATAAAAAGAGAGAGAGAGAGAGAGAGAGAGAGTTGAGAATTCATTCAAATTGCTTACCACTAACGTCTCCATGTTTCTCCTTTTCTAGGCTGGCCATGCAGCCTTAGAGATTGTGGGCGCACTACCTCTGCTGTTCTTTTTTGGGTAGGCGGTTGTGCTTCCCTCTACCTTCCTTACACGTGCAGAGACCAAAACCTCCAAATAGTGTTTGTCGAACCGCCAAATGGTATTGACGCATACCAGGAGTGGATTTCTTCTTCTTTACCATTGGTCCAAGTAGCTTACACAACCAGGCTATCACTTGGAAAAAACAGGCATCACAACAGACTAGACCGACCGAGCTATATCAAACCGGTCCATCTAAATTGATTGGTCGTAGGGCGCGCAGTTCACCATCTTGGCCTCGCCCCACTATCTCGTAGGACATCTCGGCCCTACGCCAGTCCGGATTGTCCGTAGCTCGGCCCAACGCATCAATGTGGTTGTAGCCCTTCACATTCTGGTCCACGGTATGCCCGGTCCAACGTAATGGCCAAGGAGCCGTGTTGGTTCAGTTTGGTCAGGCACAGGGTTTTTGCCCTTGCAAGGCCCAACACCATATCCCGCGCTACCGTAACTCGGCTCACTTGTTCGGCGCAAATCTCCCTCTCAATTGCCCCTTAATCCCATCCGAACTGAGCGTGACTAGGATTACTATTCTAAGCGAGTTGTCCGATTTGGTTAGTCGTTGAGGATTGTGCCAATAGTCTTGTCATCAATCAATCAGCCGTACTAACAAACCATCTTTTCAATGCCACGTGGCCTTTCCTGACTGGTTCCATGCATTCCTACAGCTATCCCACTATCTCCAAAATTTAAAAAGTTAGCGCCCTTTCACCATCAGTCATATATACGAAAGGTCTGACCATCCTCCTTACCACTGTTCATCTTCCTCGTGCAAACCCTAAACCCTCTCGAGTCTCTGCTCCCTCCACCATTGTCATTACTATTGTCGCTCTTGTTTGCACTATTTCTAGTGTTTTCCATCTCAACGAGCATCACAGCGCAGGTTGAGGTAGATTGGAGTTTGATTGGGTACTCAAATCTAAAAGTCCCTCTTACTTTTATTACCATTTTTTGTTTTTCATGTTCTTCACTTTCCTTCTTCATTTAAGACCGTTGATATGCTGCCAATGCTCCTTTCACGGGGCAAAATTGGTAGGCATATGTAAAAATTAGGCAAAACTAGAACTAAAAACACAAATAGGGCCCCCGTGCCCCTCATTCCCCATGATTTCAATATGTGGCCTCGAGTTTAGGACGAACAAATTGATTTCTGGACAGAACCAAGCTATTTCTCAATTTAGATTTTCAAATAGGATTGACCCAAGCTAAAAGTGGTTTATGGACCTTCCAAGTGACAGTGGCCGCGCTGGAAACTTAGGGGGATTGTCTAGCCGAGATAGACACTAATTAATTAGGATTTGGCCTAGAACTGGCCTAACATGTTAGGTTTCATGACCGATCTAAAACCCAAACCTTGTCGAATTTTAGTACGCGAAAACTTTTGAGAGCCGTGCACTCATTGCCATGCTAACACTTGCACTTATTTTTAATAATGCAAAAATAGGACCGACCAGGTCAACATCACATCGGTGAGGCACAAAGACCAAGAAAATAATAACCTCAACAGCTCTATTTTGACCGAGCTACAATCAACTTACTATACAAAATAAAACCGGGATAGATGGGGAAATATCATTTTACAGCGTTCCTGATAAAATCCATCTTGAGCTGGCCAAGGTAAGGGATACTCCCTGGGGAAAATTGGACAAATGCCCCTTCACAGTCGTATCTATTGTAGAAGGCGGCCTACGTTTCCTGATCCAACCCATAATCTGTGAATTTTTTAGGCAGACTAGGCTATGCCAAACCGAGGTGTCCAACAATACATATAAGATAATAAACGGCGTGGCCGCGCTGAACCGAGTCCTCGGCTTGAATCTCGACCTCGTCGAGATATTTCAGCAGTATACGCTTAGCAAAAATAAAGGATGATTTTACTGGTATCTCAAGTTAGGAAAGACCAAGCAAAACTTATTGAGGGTAACCCGGATAAAGAGACAAACAACGATGATTTCCACCGAAGCGCCCATACTAGGCTGGTACAT
Organism: Camellia lanceoleosa; assembly: GCA_025200525.1. Classification (NCBI taxonomy): domain Eukaryota; kingdom Viridiplantae; phylum Streptophyta; class Magnoliopsida; order Ericales; family Theaceae; genus Camellia; species Camellia lanceoleosa. Next base: position 129,471 of record JANUSC010000467.1, read on the forward strand.
AAAAAAAAAACTTTGGGAGTGCTGGTGAGCACCTCAGCATGTTTTTTATTTTGTAATTGTTCTTGTTTTTGCCGATCTAACCCTTGCTGTCCTTTTGCAGACTACAAACTTTTGGTGAACGATTACTCATGTGCCAACCAAGAAGCTATAAGGGTTCCTTTGCGGAACCTAGCCGAGGAGCGAGAGCCACAAAAGTTGCTTGGTTACGTCGAAGTTACCATTACACACAAGACAGAACAGGTGATCGACTTCCTTCGTGCCCCTTCTCCAGAGTCGGATCCAAACCTTCCGCCAATCAAACTTGTACCACTAACAGAAGAACAAGAAATGGCCAAAATTCGAGCCATAAAGTCTATGATCACGGGGGAGCCAAGCAACTCACAACCAACTGAAATGATAAGAGGCCAAACTTCTAGGCCTGCTGTGCAAGAAGGGTCCGTGGTAGCTCTTGCCAGAGAGCAAGCTGCTGGTCCGTCGAAAAAAAGGCCAAGGCCGAAGTAGATTGAGCAGCGCCTTGTCAACGAAGATTTAACCGAGCTGCCATAGGCTAAACTGGGAGAGCAGATTGAACAACCACTTTCCGGGTGATCCACCTATTCCAGTGCCCCTCCAGTCTGGTCACTTGAACTAAAATACAAGGGCTGAGCTGTGACGGTGGCAGACTCTGTTTACGCGGATAAGGACTATTCGCTCGGCTTCAACATGACCAAGGGTTTACTCATCTCTGGACATGAAGAAGCATGAAGAACTATCCAATCTAAAGGTCCTTCAGTCAACGACAAAATCAATCATTCTGGTAAGTGATCAATTTATTGTACTTCAAGTTATTGATCAACTTCTCATACTAACTTCTGCCCTACTACAGGTCGAGCAGAAAAACTACGTGGCGCATGAACGTATAATTCCATGCGGCAGAATCTGAGAGAGGCTATTACTGATAACAAGGCCAAAACGACCAAGCTAGAGAAATTGAAGACTGCACATGAGGTAGTGTTGACCGAACGGAATCTCTTAGCAGAGAAGTTGGTGAAGACTGAAGAGGAGAAGGATAAGGTCGTGTAGGCCAAAAATGAGAGATATCTAGCCGAGCTACGCAAGCTCTGCACCATCCACAGGGCTGAGCTGAAAAAAGAAATGGACAACGTTGAAGATCGGGGATACGTTGAGGGGGAAATGGTGTATGAACGGTAGGTGGCAAGCACAAAAGACATATTTTTTCAGTGTGGCTGGAAAGCAGTTGTGGAAAAACTCGATCAGACGCCTGAGTCTCGAGGTGTTCAATAACCCCCCACCTGCCTTCATTCCTTCTTATATGCAGGCATATGCGGCCGTTGTGCAGTAAAAGTTGATAGAGGACACTCAAGCGACTAGCGCGGACGATAAGCCAACTCCACAGCCAACTGACAAAGCTCCACTACCGGCTATGTCAGAAGAGGCGGTGCCGAGCAATGAACAAGAGCCTTCAATTGCTGAACGAAAAATGGACTCTGGCACTGAAACCACGCAGAATGTGGCAAAAGAGGTGGTGGGCAATCTGGAAGATGCCGTAGATATTTATTAGGGCGTAACTACACTTATGTTTGTCTTTTTTGTTTTTGATATAGTCAGGCTATGAGCCCCACTTTTGTAATCAAACTTTATTATGAATGAAAAATGAAGAACTTTTTGCTTCCCATGTATTCAAATTTTTGTTTGCCTTGTTGTTGTCATTTTCTTCGATTTGGCCGAGATATTTATCGCTCGGTTTCATAGCATCAGGCTAAACCTGCATGTAGCCGAGATAAAATCTTCTCGTTGCATTCTAAGCATAATGATCTTTGTTAGGCCGAGCTAATTTCTTTTTAAATGCGCACAAATGCAAAATTTCTTTTTGAAATTGGGAAAGGGTAGCAAAATCAGCTTGGGGATGAAAACACTTTAACGAGCAAAATCAGCTCGATTTAACGAGCACACTCATCTCGATTTAAAAATTCGTTGAGCATAATACCACCGTTTGATCGGGTGAGCACGCTCGATGTAATGAGAAAAATCAGCTTTGCAACGGTGAGCAAAAATCAGCTCGATCAAACATGAGCAAATTCAAATCGATGTAATGAGCAAAATCACTTACAACGGCGAGCAAAAATTAGCTCATTCAATTATGAACAAAAATAGTTCGGCTCTAATACAAGTTGGGGAAAACATTAACTGTTTGAGCGGCCAAGCAAGGTCAGCTTAGCTCTGATACAAGTTGGGCAAAACACCAACTGTTTGGGCGGGCGAGCGAGGTCAACTCGGTTTAATGACCAAAATCAGCCCATAATTGCTTGTACAGTAGACAAAAGTCAGCCCAGTTTAGGTATTGCCCCTGATACTCACAGTAGCTTGATATAATTGTAATATATTTTTGTACAGAAACGCATAGTATAAGAGAAAGAATAGGTTATCTTCTATTATACGTCACAGACACACCTAATGCCAAAAGGCTAAGTTACAAAAAGCAAAGAAGTAGAAAAGTTTACATTTCAAAAGTAAAATATCTTGAGGTTGGCCGCATTCCATGGTCTGCGGATAACTTTGTTATCTAAGTCTTCTAAGTGGTATGCCCCCTTGCCTGCAAGGCTAGTTATCTTATATGGCCCCTCTCAATTTGCTCCTAATTTGCCCTCTCCAGGGATCACTGTGTTGTCCATTACTTTCCTTAAGACCCAGTCTCCGACCTTGAATAGCCTAGGATGCACGGTCTTGTTGTATTTCTTGGAGAGCTCTTGTTGGTAAGCGGCTGCATGGATTAGTGTCTGTTTCCTTCTTTCTTCAGCTAGGTCAAGTTCTAGGGCTATAGCTTCATTGTTTAAGTTTGGTTCAAAACTTTTGGATCGGATGGTTGGCATGTCGATTTCCAATGGTATGACTGCCTTCATGCCATAAGCCAAGGCAAATGGAGTTTCCTCGGTTGAGCGTCTTGGTGTAGTGCGTTATGCCCAAAGCACCTTGGGGAGCTCCTCAGTCCACCTCCCTTTGGCCTTCTTCAGTCGCTTCTTCAGCCCGTCCAAGATGGTTTTGTTTGAGGCTTCTGCTTGACCATTTGATTGAGGGTAGGTCGGTGTAAAATTGTAAAATCCAATCTTTAACTCTTCGCAAAACCCGCGAAAGAGTTTCCCGTCGAACTGAGTGCCATTATCCGAAATGAGGGTTTTTAGGATACTGAAATGAGTGATGAAAAATTTGCAGATTCCCGGGGCAGTTGGAAGTGGTCCTACAATGTGTAACCCCCAAAGCGCAAATGGCTAAGCACTTGTAAGAGGGAGTAACTCTCTAGTCGGCTGGTGGATTTGGTGAACGAATTTTTGACATTTTTCGTTATTTAACATATTTCAAGATCACTTGCATGCACGGCCACCAATAACCCTGGGAGATTGCTCGGTAAGCCAAAGATTTGCCCCTAATATGGCTTCCACAGATGCCTTCATGAATCTCAAAGAGAAAAACTTTAACCTTGTTGGAGTGAACACATTTTAAGTATGGCCTAGTGAAAGATTTCTTGTACAAGGCACTAGATGGAGAGAGCCAAAACCACTCTGACTTGGCCCTGATCTTGTTGGCCTCCTTCTTTTCAGTGTGCAAAATTCGATCCTTCAGGAAGGTGATGATTGGATCCATCTAGGATGGTCCCAAGTCGGCACAGAGTAATTTGGGCGCCCCCGGTTCCGTAATGCTCAGTTGAGGTAAGAATTCTATCATCAAAGGATTGGGAAAAGTCATTTGCATAGATGCTAGTCCGGCCAATTCGTCGACTTCATTGTTTTCTTCGTGGTTAATTTGTTCGATTCTTATCGCGGAAAACTTTTTGATCTCTGCACGTACTAGCGCTTGATACTTAGCCATCCTTTCATCTATGGCCTCATATTCTCGTGAGACCGATTGACCACCAACTTGGAGTCATTAAATACCATAAGTTCTAATGCCTTTATTCTTAAAGCACTCTTAAATCCAGCAAGGGCTTCATATTTTGCCTCATTATTGGATGTTGGGAAACCAAATGTGATCGTATGCTCAATGGTTAGCCTATCTGGGGACGTCAGCATGACCTCCAGTCCGGCTCCGTGTCTGTTGGAGGCCCCATCGACGAAAAGCTTCCATATCTCGCCAATGAATAACTTCCAGCAGTCGGAGGGATTTTGAGAGTTCCTCAACTCCAAGGTACTGGTCAGCTCAGTTTGATTTTTTCCTGCACATCTATCAAGCTTGTATTTCAAAAAATCGGCCGGTTCTTTCATTTCTTGTCTGGCTTGATCTTGTCGTTCTACTTCTTGTTCCCCACCACTTTTTTCTGCTATCGGGGCCGTGGGCTGCGCCAAGTCCACGCTAGCCAAATCAACAGGGCAAACAAGGTGTGTCCCAAGGGCAAATTTAGCCACGAAGTCGGCAAGGGCTTAAGCTTTGATAGCAGTGCGCGGCTGGAACTTGATGTCATATTGTTCCAATTGTACGGCCCACTTCAGAATTCTACTAGTGAAGTCTACCTTCTTAAAGAGCACCTTGAGTAGAAATTCGGTTAGCACTACTATTTTGTAGGCATGAAAATAGTGCACTAACTTTCTAGAAGCCATCATGAGAGCCAGAGCCAGTTTTTCAAGTGGCCGATGTCTTGATTTAGCCAAGAGTAGTGTCTTGCTAACATAGAAAATAGGGAGGTGCTGGATCCCTTCAACGTGAACTAGGACAGCGCTTACCGCGTGCTGAGAAACTGCCAAGTAGAGATACAGCTCTTCACCCGATCGTGGTGTAACTAGGATTGGGGCCAAGAAGAGGTATACCTTTAAATCTGCCAGTTCGTGGTCGCATTTGTCATCCCAAAAAAACTTGGCTTTCAAAGTTTTGAAAAAGGGCCTGCAACGATCTGAAGACCGGCTGATAAATCTGTTCAACACAGCTGCCATCCGAGCGAGATGTTGCACGTCCTTCGTGAAGTTTGGCCACTCCAATTCTTGTATTGCCTTGATCTAGGAAGGGTCGACTTCGATTCCTCGATTAGTGACCAAAAAACCTAGAAATTTTTCGGTTCCCACTAAGAACGCACACTTGGAGGCATTTAAATGTAGCTTGTGATGTTTGAGTACGGCAAACATTTCTACTAGGTCGGCCAGGTGTTGAGACTTGTCTTTGCTCTTCACCACCATGTTGTTGATGTAAGCCTCCATAGTGCGGCCAAGAAGAGCGAACATTTTGGTTACCATCATTTGAAACGTTGTCCCTGCATTTTTGAGACCGAATGGCATGACCTTGTAGCAAGACAAGCCTCTTGGAGTGGTGAATAAAGTGATCTCTCGCCGGTTTGTACATGGCGATATGGTGGTAGCCGCAATATGCATACAGGAAGCTAAACCTCTGATGGCTAGCGGCCAGATCCACTAGCTGGTCGATTCTTGGGAGGGAGAAGCTGTTTTTTAGTCATACACGGTTAACTATCTTATAATTGACGCACACCCGTCATTTACCATTCTTCTTCTAAGACTACCACCATGTTAGAGATCTATCTAGGATATTTCACTTTTATCGCTTGATTTTTAGCAAGTTCTTGACCTCCTCCGCCACTACCTTGGCATGGTCCAAGACCGAACGCCGCTCTTTGAATGACCGTCGTGCATTCGAAAGACATTCAACTGGTGGAAAATGAAAGCTAGGGTCGACGCCAGGCATATCGTAAGGCGTCCACGCAAAGGCCTCAATGTTGGAAACCAAAAAGTTGACATAATCGAGCCGCTCAGCGCTGGACAAAGATGATCCCAAAAGAAAGAACTTATTCGGATCATTCTCATCAATGCGCACTTCTACCAAATCTTCAACCGATTTCTCTTCGGCTTTTCTTCCCACATCTTCCAAGACTTCCTTTCCTTCTGGCCCTTCTATCATTTGGACAAAGCCTTGGGCGGCCCAGTTGACAAAGCATTGTTTTGCCATTACTTGGTCCCCCAAACCTCTTCTACTTGTCCGGCTAGTGCAGGAAAGCGCAGGACCTGGTGATAAGTCGACGCTACTGCTTGCATGGCGTGCAACCAACCCCTTCCCAAGATTAGGTTATAGGTTGATGGGACCTTAAGCACCCAAAATTCCACTTGCTTCGTAACTGACCCAGCTTTGACCGGCAATATGATCTTTCCAATTGGCCATTCTGGTTGAGAGTTGAAGCTAACCAAAGGAGACGTTGCTGGAGCCAAGTCTTTGTCCTCCAATTTCATCTGCTTGAACGCGTCACAGTACATGATCTCGATCGAACTCCCTTGGTCAATCAGAATTCTTTTGATGTCGAAGTCTTTGACGCGAAGTGTCATAACTAAGGCGTCATGATGGGGAGTTTGAATTCTTTCCAAGTCCTTGCTTGAAAAAGTTAAGACGTCTTTTATCTCAGTCTTCCCTTTCTTCACGGCGGGTTGAACAGAGAGCACTTCCCTCATGTGTTCGGCCTTCTTGATCATCCCCTCACCAAGAAACCCGCTGGCTCGATGTTGCCGTGAATAACATTGATTACTCCTTGGGGCAATCAGATCCGTATGTAAGGCCATTTGGCTCGGCTTGTCCTTTTGGAGCAACCCTCATACCCCGTCAATGTAGTGATCCAAATGCTCAAGCAGAACCTCCTCAAAGTGTTGTTTGAGCGGCGCAGCTTCTCCGCTCAAGCCCACCTCGAGTTGAAGCCCGCTGCGTGTCTCCCAATTTGGCCACCAATGCATGTATGGCTCACCTTAGATTTCATTATGATGCGATAAATTAGGATTTTAAAGATGGTTAAGTCGCTTTGCTTTCAACTTCCTCTTGGTATCTTCCTCTTCTCTGCGAGAAGCGGTAGCTCTGTCTTCCACGGCTTTTGTTTCTATCATTGCAATTTGAACCGTGATGTTGGTCTCTAGCTCGGTTATTTGGGCGGTTGTCCTCCTACACTATCGAGTGAACCTTTCCAACCATCCTTCTATCTGCCGCAATCAAATTTGCTTCTCGGTGGTATGGCGGCGGCATCATCCTCTACTCAAAAATGCTCGTTGATCCGCTACATTAAGGACTCCATGGTTGTGGGCTGATGCATCGTGAGCGAGTCTCGTAGCCTATGCCCGACTGGAAGGCCTCGCTTATATTGGGTGATCGCCAGATTGGTGGGACAATCAAGGATCTCATTGTAGGTTTCCCAATACTTAGCATTGTATTCCTTCAAAGAACCTCCGGACTCCATCTTGATGCTCAGAAGGTGGTCGACCTCCTTCGGTGTTCGAGTATTGGTCTTGAACCTAGTGACAAAGGCCTCTGCGAATTGTTGCCATGCCTCGATGCTCTCTTTCAGGAGCCTTTCAAACCACTTCAAGCCCAGTTCTCCCAAACTTGCTGGAAATATGAGACACATCAAGGCATCGTTGCACCGGTGGCCAGCCATTACTTGCCGATAATGACTAACGTGCATGTACGGATTCGTCTTGCCATCGTACAGCGTGAACTTAGGTTGGTGGAATCCAGCTGGGAGTGGTGTGCACTTGATCTCTGGGGACAGTGGGGTAGCGGTAAGTCTTGTTAGCTCTCTGTCCATCAGTGCCGGAGCCACCATTCTAGGCGTCGGCATGGCCACTTCTCATCGCAATGGATTTGGAGACTCACTTTGCAATATTAGCAATCTTTAGGCCTCCTTCTACAGCACACCCTTCCAACACATCCCTCAGGTCTCCCGAGCGGGCAGAGTAAGAGTATCTCTACGTCGTCGAATGACGCAATGGATGGTAACTGCTATTGCGAGTGTAAGATCTCTCCACCGATGGGTCGGAGTCGCCAACTTCGTAGCTCCTGGGATAGAGAGAGAGAGGGTGTCCCATGTTGGCAACGATCGCCAAAGCGATAGGGCGGATATGCTCAATCGGTTGCCCACTCCAACAACACTTTTCTCCTTGATTTGGCGCTCAACTTCTTCATTTCACCGCCATCTTCCTAATGAGGGCGTCTTGAACTCGAAGTTTGTGCTCCAGCACTAAGCATGCAACCCTCCTCGCCGCAAGAACCCTTGGGACTCTTCGAATGTTCCGCTTCGTGATTTTTGTCTTATGCTACCGAAGAGGTCTCCGTGCCCACCATAGTCAAAATAGCAGAAGGCCATCTCTCGCTGGACAAACTCTAGTGTGATACCGCTGACAATGGATAGCGGTGTTTCATCGTTGTTGGCCACGGAAATGGTTAAAATAGCTTAGAGAGCAAGGTTTGTCCACAAAGATCTTCCCACGCATTTATGCCAATTA